>LBNU01021200.1:211484-227885 GCA_014162995.1 Artemisia annua
TTTTTATATGTTTTCGTCCGTTTTTCTTATATTTTCATACGTTTTATCCATTTTTATGCGTTTTTCTTACGTTTTCATCTGTTTTAATACTTTTTATCCGCTTTTATACGTTTTCGCTCATTTTTCTTACGTTTCATACATTCGGTCCGTTTTTATACATTTTCATTCGTTTTTATATGCTTTCATCCGTTTTCCTTAAATTGTCATACACTTTTATCTATTTTTATACATTTTGGCCAGGTTTCATACGTTTTTAGACGTTAACGGATTAAAATGTATAAAAATGGATGAAAACATAAGGAAAACAGACAGAAACATAAGAAAACGTATAAAAATGGATAAAAACATAAGAAAAATGGAGCGAAAACATATAAAACGGACGAAAACGTATAAAAATGGACCAAAACGTATAAAAACAGACGAAAATTAATAAAAATGGATGAAAACGGAGAAAAACATATGAAAACATAAAAATAACCGATGAAAATGTAAAAAAAACGTATAAAAATGAACGACAACATATAAAAACGTATGAAATGTATAAAAACGGATAAAAACGTATGAAAATATAAGAAAAATAAAGGAAAATGTATAAAAACAAGCGAAAAAGTATAAAAACGGACCCAAACGGATAAAAACGGATGAAAACGTAGGAAAACAGACAATAACGTAAGAAAAACGAGCGAAAACGTATAAAAACGCATGAAAACGGATGAAAACGTAAGAAAAATGGACGAAAACGGATTAAAACGCATGAAAACGTATAAAAACGGATGAAAACGTATGAAAACGTAAGAAAAATTCGAAAACTTTAAGTTATAAACGACCGTTATTATAAAGGATAAACGATGCAACGATATTTAACCAAAAGGGACTAACGTGTAAATTATAACGGAAGTCACTTAATGACAGTTAAAAAAGGGACCATTAGTTTTATTCTTTTCAGAGATAGGGACTATCTGTGCAACTTTTAACTTTCAGGGACTGTGAGTGAAACTTTGGGCTAACCACAGGGACCATTTATGTAATTTACTCTACTTTTAAAGTCATGTGTCTATTATTATAGTCCCGCCACCACCTTTATTTTATATATTTTCTGTCCTTTCTTCTAGTAACATTTTACTTTTTTCCTCGTGTTACATCAAACCCAATGTCAAACACCCTCATATTTTGTTTGATAGCAAACATATGTAGACAATTAAACATGTATGTTCTTGGGCTCGTAGGTTTCAAGCTCTGTTAGATATGAAAAGTCTCAAGTTGTGACGAGATTAAATTAATATAAAGAGCAAAATTTTAATTTTGTATATTAAGAAAGATGATTCCTTTTATTAGAGAATTTTACACATCTCCTTCATAAACTTGATAATTACATATACTAGTCATATAAACCGTACGATGCACGGGTCTTACAACTAAACACTTATGAGAGAAACTTTAATCTTTATATACTACAGTGGATAAAAGGCATATTTTTCATTTTTTTGGAAAGCATAAAATGCATATCAGGATGTCGATGTTTTGCTGTCATTGACTTTATGGAGTCGATCTTTGCTCACTAGTTCAAGATTTCTGGCAATTCGCCTTCCGTCCAGTCATTTTGAAAATTTCTAATCGATACAAGCTAAAGTGCAGATAACATTTTCGGATAGCAACAGACTTGAAGAAGATGAAGAACCATTTGCTACAGTAATAAACTAAAAACCACCATTATGTCGTTAAACACAGCTTTACGACTCCAAACAAAAAAAACAAATATAATGTATAATATATATCAAGCTTCCAATAAGATCATGTACATTTCATCTCTACTGTTATCAGTAGTTCCTCCCTTTCATAGGAAGTAGATACAGATGTGTGCATATCTGTACTCTAGTGACTAACACACGCTTACGCTTTTGTTTACCTTGAATACAATGTATATTAACACGTTACAAAGATCAAAAGATCTCAAAAGCGAATCACTGAAAAATAGGTAAACCAATACCTCACGTCAGAGTGACGGAATAATTGTGGCTAACAAATCTACTTATTAGTAAAGAAATTTGCTTTGACCATATTACCAGCGACTTTCTCGTATCCCTTAGCCATGAGAACAGCTGCAGTAACCCTGAATAAAAAGGAAATCAGTTAAGTTCCCGGTAAATTAGAGTTGTTTTCTTCTACAGTGGAGGAATAGTAATTTCTCATGTCGACTTTTAAGTGACATAAATTGTTTGCTTAAAAATAATACAGCCACGTGTTTAGTGGTTTAATGACTTAACTCATTTGATTGTTGAAGGAAAGTCATGATTCAAGGCCGCCACGAGAACTTTTCAACTTTTTATTTTTTTATCATTTAACAGGTGAATACAATTAAATAACGATTTATCATTTATATAATTAAATAATATCATTTCACACATGAATACAATTAAAACTCACCACATTTTCTCTATATCAAAAACTTTCAAGGCAAGTCAAGATTGCATAGTTTCCAAATTAGTAACTGATCAATTTTTATAGTTGATGCAAGAAACGTGCAACTTTCTATAAATCAAAGAGACCACTCGCGGAATTTACTGCTCATGACACACTATTCAACTTCTTTCAATAAAATCACTGATAAGTTGAAAAAATATGCATGTGGTTAAGCTTATACCAAATCCGACCAAAAACATGTCGGATGATGGAATGTGGAAAATGTCCTAAATCTTTTGAACAGAAAGATAAACCATTGGTTATCATATTACAGAGTAAAAAGAGTATTGGTGAAAATAAAATCAAATACATACATGGATGGGTGGCTGTAAAGTCGTTTGAGTATATGAGCGGCTACAGTAAAAAAGTATAATAATTTGGTGGGCTTCACATATGTCCCGTAAAGTAATAGCAATCCAAATTTTCTAACATAATTTGGATATATCATAAGTATTTGAATAAACTTTGGTCGACTTTTTTGATCCATTTGACCAGCATTTTTTAGCTCAATTATTTGATTTTTTTTCCAATAGCTTAGATCGACCCTTATATAAACATTTGGTTGAAAATTTTCCACTGTATAAATAACAGAGGAGCTGACTTGAATAAATACACAGAGATGGATGTGACTAACCGAGTAAGAGTCTGACTTGAAGATGATTAATTCTTGATATGATTTTTGTCCATACAGCTTTCAACACAAAATCTGTGATGAGAAGAACAAAGTTGAGAAAACCTAAGACAATAAAACTAGCCGGAAAGTGCTCAAATATTTAAAATGTGAAACAACTTATGCAATTGTATCTAAAGTTAGGTCAACTTGGAATAAATAGCAACGAAATTCAGCTTTAATCCTAAAATGGTCACTGAACTTTATAAATCTTTGACTCTAACAAAAGAACCATCAAAAACTAAAACGTGATAAAGATCATAAAGCTTGGTCAACATTGTATGTATTTTTTGGTTAGAGAGAACGCCAAAAACAATTATGCATGGAGGGACCACGGTTTAAGTAACAGTTTATAATGTCCTGTGACCAAATAAGACAAACTGGAGTAGTTGCTATTTATTATAAGGTTGCCTTACATTTACTAGAACCAGGATCTGGCTTTGATGATAGACCGTCTAATGCATAGTTAGCATAAACTAGCAGGCGCACACGCTGAGAAGAACCTAGCTTGCTAACTAAAGATCTGATAAGTGCACTGATGAAACAAAAAAAAAACATATATATAAATGACATGTTAATAGCATGAAAATGGTGATATTGATTGATAATCAGAGTAATGTTCGTAATAATTACTCTGTACGCAATACTGTAAGAAATTCCGAGGGTAGAGATTCCATAAATTCTGATACGTCCCCAAAAGTAAGTGACTTGACTTCCTGTTTCAAATTTGTTCTCTCTTCAACCGACATTCCATCCCCCAGTGCAGCTTTACTATTATCATTCAAACATAAGTGTGTGGTCAGCCAGAGGGAATGTAACTCTTTTGATTATTATTTAAAAATAAATAAATAAATTGCATGTTATTAGTTACCTGTCAATTGTTCTTCCTGTGAAGATGAGGGGAAGATACTTAGAGTATTTTCCGATACCAAAATGTTTTCCTAGCTGTTGGATTTTATGGGAGTCCAAAAAAACCAATGCTTTCCAAAGTTGGCAGTAATTGACTCTGAATTCTTCGTCTAGATTTTTATAGATCCCATGATCCAAAAGAACTGCACGAATATACATGCATTACTCCTTTAGAAAAATTATTAAGTTAGGCATATTAAGTAATAAAAAGCTATTGTTTGTCAAACGTACCTAAACAAAATCCATGTTTTTCATCCAAGGACACCAGTATATTACCAGGATGTGGATCTCCATGCACAAAACCATGTACAAATATCATTTCGGCAAATGCTTCCACCAGCACTTTTGCAACCTTCAATAAAATACAAAACGATGTAGAGAACCAATATCTTTATGTAATCTATACCCATATAAAATTATGGTTTCTATTCCATCAAGGTAGGAACTTCCAACATGAAAATCAAACAGATACGGACTTCTGACTCGAATATAACACCACTACTTTGATATTCATAGCCCATTTATTCATTGCTTCATTAAAAGAAATTGTTTAGGTATGATATGTCAATGTTTGTCCGGAATAGATACTTACTCAAATCTGACTCAAAGGATGTATTTAAATTTAGAGTTTTCAAGATGAAAACTACATGGCACAATAAAATAATGAATGAATGGTGTTAGTATTGCAGACTGCAATATACCTTTCTTGGATCGATTCCCGATTTCCGAATATAATCCAAATCATCTACCTGAAACCCAAAGATTTTCCTGTTAACCACATGAATTGTAGGGAGTCAAAGGACATAATCAAACATAAATGGTATAATGTAAGCATGCACGATGGCGAAGGTTGACCTCGTCCTTCAGCAAGTAAACTAAGATGATATGATTTTAGTATTGTGAATTGAAAAACACAGACATATGAAGAATACAGTAATATTTTATTGTTATTTTTTTCAAATGACTAGTTTTAATGGTCTGCCAATAAAACTACTGTAACGATTAGGAAATTTTCTAATTTAAAACGCCTATTAATGATTGGGAGGGATAGTCGGTCAAATATCCATTACATTCCACAATATAGTAAATGCAGAAGAATGCCAGAAATTTGATTTTTAATACACAGTTAACTTATCTATCTGGCCAACAGGGTAAGACTGATTAATCACTCCAGGTCTTAACTATTACATAAATATAACATGCATCATCTATCTACTAGTTGATCAGATTCCAGAATAGTGATCTCACTATATAAACACATGGATGTAAAAACAATGCATATTACCACCACGTCGTCGGAATTGTTCCAATTTGATTTTAAATGGTGTGAGATTACCTAAAACTCATATTTCTTTTACTATAAATATTAATTATTGAACTTTTCCTAGTTTTTGTTTTTGCAATTAATCAGATAAGAAAGAAGAAACATTGCAAACGACTGTTTGGTTTTTTTAAATAACGATAAAGTAGTTTGCTAACTAACTTTAGCTTTGACTATAATTTTAATTGAATTTGTATTTGTTATCATATAATAATTTTCTCTAGAAGTCGGTCCTCAAAATTGGAGGATAACAATGGACAAGAAGCAGTCTAATTCACTTTGTGTTTAATTTCGTCCTTGAACATATAAATCATTGCTAAAACTAATGCTATAAGAACCAATTAACTTCCAAAAGCATTATGGAAATCATAAACTTAAAGAACGCATCAATGTGGTGCGCTGAAGTCTGGTAACCAAATTAGAGATGAAAAGAGAAAGTCTATCTATTTAGTGCATTTTCCTTAACAATGTATTTTAGTTTTCCGAATCTAAGAGTGCAACATAGAAAGATAACCTCAGACTACCTCAGTGTCCATAACGTGCTTAACTGCTTAATGACAATAATCCTTTTGTATCAACAAAATTGCCCTTTTGCTAAAATAAAAAGATACAATTCAGCTAACCGTATATTGGTTTATGCATAGAGCTGAAGTTTACACTGGACGAATACTCAACAGTATGAGATTAAAATAGACTATACGCATTTTTAAATCTAATAACATTACGAAAGTTCAAATACAGGGATTCTACCATCTCATAGATACTGCAGTTCTACCTTGTTCAATGAGTTTCAAAGATTAATTAGTTTTACAAGAACAACTCACCTGCATATTAACTAACTTGATAGTTTGCACTTTAATTACATTAACTATTTTATAAAACTATCCTTGTGTTTAGCTAAATAAAATAACTGTGTATAACATTTTCATGAGATGATACACGGTTTCCTTGAAAGCTTAGTATGCCTCACGACATTTTGGCGGTGTTTGTCTTCATTAAAAAGGTAAGGAAAAGTGAAAACCATACCTAGCTAGAAATCCTAAACATGAGATACTTACCCTTCGTCCCTTGCAATATTCCATTGTCAAAACATGACTAGTGGTAAGCTCCTGGATGTATAAAACATAGATAAGAAGGTGAGTCAACATAACTGAAAAGTTTATAGCATCACATAAAATGAGGAAGCATACCTGAAAAATCTTAGGCACTTTTATCCTGCTATTATTTTTAAAGTTTATGGCAGCTCTGACTGAATTTTTAGCCTCCTGAATGAAATCTGTGCAACTTTGACTTAGTACATGCACATATCAAAGAAGGAAAAAAGAGCTGGAAATGTATTTACAGGACATGGTTTAATGCTTTAAACAAAATATTTTAATAGTAAATCAGCTGGAAATGGCATCAGAAATGTAACTCCAATATGACATTGACATATGCAAGACTTTAACATGCAAAGTGTCAAGTAGTAAAGTAGTAGGTTTATTTCCTTGTCTTCATATACCACTTAAAGAGGTACAGTTTAGTATATGCATGACAAAGGTGAAGTAAAAATGCATGAGATGATAAAGTACAAACTCAAACGGGCAAATGTGGAAAGGTAAGTTTAGCTCACCAAGTTCCAAAGCAATCACCTCTGCAAATTCTGATACCAACCACTGAAACCTGTATTCGGGAAAAAACTGTAAAAACAAAAGAATCGTGAATTTTAAATCCATATAACAAACTGCAGAAGGTCGTCAAGTTGTCAGAATATTATATGTTTTTTAGGATTAATAGACAGTCGGATGTACATTCAAACAAAAAGGGGTTCTTTATAAGTATTTTTGAAAGAATAGTGATAGAGAGACCTAACTCATAGGCCTAAACTTATGCCTAATTACATCATTTGGCACTTGGCATGTGCAATGTGCATGTCTCTCTCATGATCTTCACTCTTGATTTTGCTATCTGTCTTGATTTTTTCATTAGCCATATATCTTTAGGCATGAGAATCATTCTCCTCTTTGGAGGTAGAAAAGTATTCCTGTAACTATTTACCATGTATTATTTTAAATTATCAACATCCTTTCACTTTTTAGATCTGAATACTGATAGTTATTAGATCTTAGATCCTGTTGTTTTTTTACTATTATAAACATTTTTGTTTGGAACTAGGAAACGATTACATAAGTTATCCTCATCATAGCTAATTTCTCTGTAAAATCTGAATTTATGTCATAATCCCAAGTTCAAAATTTTTAGGTCTTGCTTGTTGTGCAGTGGCCAAGTGAAAAAAGAAACAAAAAAACTAAAAACTGTCAAAACCAAACTCCTTTAGTTTTAGAAAACCGCAAATTTGGTTTTGGTTCAGTTTTAGCAAAAAAACTAACCCATGCACGCACCTACATCTAGTAGCCACTTTTTCCCATGTGCCTAGTACCTACGATACCATTCAGACAAACTACATTTGCTTGTCTAACAAAATTCCACACCATTTTTGGGTCCTAACTTTATGTATATTATCTTATTAATAGCTCCCTTTCCTTCCACTAGTTTCCTCACCAACATAACTTATCCTACGTCATGTTAAACCGAAAAAGTACCTTTCTATATGTCATGTGCTTAATTTTCAACCATATTGGTATTATGTATGTTAGATTCCACATTCCTGTGACTAACTCTAGGATAAAGTTTACTAATATCCCATGTTTATAAATTAGTACCCTGCTAAGAATCTAGCTTATCACAATCCTGTGGATTCTATAAGTCTTGTGATCTTGATCTACCCTAACCCTTAATCATTATTATCAAGTATGTTCTCAGATTACTGCAGCTTTTAGTTTCCACGATAACCAAAAATAAAAACTTAGATATACACTATCACTATAGACAGCTATATAAAAGAGCACAGAAATAAGCGTGATGAACATCATACGTACCCATGTGACACATTTAGAGAGTAAAGACATGGTAGCAATGTCCATTCTCATCCGATCTTTTAAACCAGGATACTGGACCTGCATTCAAAATACAAAAATCCCAGGTCTCAATGCACAATTCATCTGCTTACAAAGTAGTAACATATATAACAGCTTGTGATGCAAATTCTATATCTTACTCCATCTTTTGTACTGTTTACAATTTAGGGATAAAAAAAAAGTAAAATGCTTGTTAACATCATACATAATCGGGTTAAATATATACACTTAAACGATTCCTTATACATGATTTTTAACCCAAAAATAATTTAGACGTAAACACTTCCTAAAAGCATGCAAAATTATAACTACAGACCTTAATGTCTTTTATTCATTCAAACAAATCACCCTTAAATACAGGTTTGGCAATGGGCCGAAACTAGTCATATTTTATGACTACAAAACAGGTTGGGATAAGTTTATCCGCTACTACTACTTAGTCCATCTTTTAGAATCTTATACATGGTTAATGCACTATCTATGGCTGCTAAAACTATACCATTAAACCATTATCTAATAATTTATCAAAGTAATAAGGAGGTTGTAAATACACTTTGAGTGACTTCAACCTATTTGACTTGTTTCCTTTTTCCAAACAAAAGGTTCCAAAACGGAAATGATGTTTGACCAACCTTAAGCACTACTTCCTGTTGGTCTTTTAGTAATGCACGGTGAACTTGGGCTAGGGATGCAGCAGCTATCGGTTGTTCATCAATAGACAAAAAACTGAGACACCCAAAACATGGAATCAGTAACCAAATATTGATGCATATTATTTAAAAGAAAGAAATAAAGTAGATAAAGTAAGTGAATCCAATAGTAATAGCTTACATCTGTTTTAAGTCTGATCCAAGATTGTTGATTAGTACTTGTTTTATAGCTTCAAAAGAGCATGGAACTGCCTAAAGTAAAAAAGGCAAAGCTTATATCATTGAATGGACATACATGTGATCAACTGACTAGTGACAAAGATTAAAGTAAAAGACCTGATCCTGCAATGATACAAGAGTAGAAGAGTACTCTTTGGGGACTTGGCGCATAGATGCAACAAACTGACCAGCTTTGATGTAGAACCCTTGGTTGATCTGACATAGTTTTAATATCCTTTTGGCTGACCGTAGATGTACCTAAATCACAAATAAGAAAATTTTCTTGCCTTAGGTGGGTTCCAGTTTATGTTGACAAAAAGGGATTCATTAATTTAACAACAGATGAAAAATCACCTCAGACAATATTCTTGTATAGTGATCATCCTCAGATAATCCATGTAACGAGTACTTGTAGTCAACAACATTCGCGGTAATCTGAAATTAAAGTAACATTAGTTACCAAATACTGTATTTATAGAAAACAACACAAGTTACTCTTACTGTATATAGAGAGCGAGAGGAGCGAACGATGCCATTTAGTAATGAATTACTAGTAGTAATGTAATTGTGGTGCTGCTGGTGGTGGTGGTAACTTAGAGCCGCAGCGCCTGTGATGACGATGACAAGGCCCAACCTTCTCATACCAACACCACCTCAAATCCTTGTTGAAACAATAAGTCATGTTTATATATTATCAAAAAAAAAGGTAAACATAACAAACCAACATCCCGGATAAGAAAATTTTATTATTTGCAAAAGACCTTTTACATAACGATATAATAAAAAGTAAAATAACCATACGAAACAATAAGTGAAATAAAATCATGTTGTCTTTTGTGACGTTGTCAATTCCTTGGTTTGTTGAAACACAAAGCTTGTTGCCAGGCAATTACAAGAATAATTTTAAAAGTAATTAATGTTGTTATGTCATATTTCTTCCAAAAGGTTTAAATAGGCAGGGAAACCAACCCCTTTTTGGTGGGTGCCGACTGACCCTTTTCCATGGACCTAGCCCCAAGCAATGAGCACCAGTCTAGTGACCTTTAGCCAGGAGTTGGTTGATTGAACCTGAACCTATTTCTCCAAAACCCCTCATTGACCAGTGAATTAGACGTTTGTGGTATGGAGCGATACAAATAGGGCTATCGCGGAAGTTATGGCCTAATGAATTTATTGACGAAAAGTAAATACTTGACAGCTTTTTATACTAATAAAAAGCTGTTAGAAACTTTAAATATGAATTTTGGACATTTTAGAGTCGGATTTAGCTAAAATGACTTGAACAAAAATGGTAGCATGTTATGTATACTTGTTAGGCGTGTTGGAAGTTTTCTAAAATACTAATTAACTAGACAGGTATAGTTTACTCACGAAAGCGACTAGTTATGTCATATAAAAAGTATACTTTGACTATTAAACGAGACCTTTACTGTAACAACGTGTTTAATCACTAAACTTTATAATAAACATGTACGAGTGATATACTCATGTGAA
Organism: Artemisia annua; assembly: GCA_014162995.1. Classification (NCBI taxonomy): domain Eukaryota; kingdom Viridiplantae; phylum Streptophyta; class Magnoliopsida; order Asterales; family Asteraceae; genus Artemisia; species Artemisia annua. The sequence continues at coordinate 222,165 of LBNU01021200.1, forward strand.
GAATTGCATACACGACATTATTTCCGAACCTAAGACATATTAAGCATTACAAGGGCAAAATCATATAAAAACATTTGAAGTTGTGATAATGTTTGCAAATATAATAAGTGGGTGTTTAGCCTTGCTTATTATTAAGACTAATATTCTTTTTTAAATGCGATACAACGAAACGCAATGTAGGATATAGTGATCGGATTTGCTTATATGTTGTAACGAAATAAGCAGTTTGTTAAAGCCTCTGTTTGGGACTTTAAACGGGAAAATAGACAAAAATAGATAAGCTGTTTGTTAAAGCAGCAAATAAGCAGTTCACTCCAAAACTACTAGAGTACGAGATAAACATTTTTTATAAGCAATAATAAACACATACTATTGAGTAATGAAAATCAAGAATTAAAGATTCAACCCAGATAAGATAATATACTTTAAGAATGAAAAACTACTTACTTGAATCTTGAAATTATATATCAAAACCCCAACTCAGATAATACTATTGCAATGGGTGTATTGTTCGGTAGCATCAATGGAATAGATGACAATTCTATTGTTGGTTTACAACAAGGGTTTTTATATCATGTGATGGGTGTTTGGGATTGCTTTTAAAAAATATATTTTTATGTGTTTTGATTAAATGAGGGTGCAGAATCACTACTTGTATGGGTTTGATAATATGTTGTAATGGGTATAGGAATAGATTTTTAAACCCATCATTACAGACAGGTATGGGGACACCCTTACTTGTGGGTTTCAATCCCATTATCAAAACCCATGTTTCTCAACCAAACATCCTTTTAACATTCTCATTCCCCATGCCCCATTCCAAAATCTCTGAAGCAAACGCACCCTTAATTTATATGTGGGGTTTGCTAATTGCAACTGTAAGGGTTGTTGTAAGCGTATGATTTTACATATGAATTGATGAATGATTTTGATCGGATGACATTTTTGATAAAAGTGGATAAAATCCGAAAACACAACAAACACTTCATTCTTATTGGATAAATTAGTTTCTTATAACTAATTGTAGTAAAAATGATCATACTAACAACAGCCCTAAAGGTTGTCGTTAGCAAAACCCTATATATATTTATTAAATATATTTATATGTTTGACTCACGAAACATGTAAGAAAGAGAAAAACAAAATCGGGAAAAAATATGTGGTTGAAAAGGATTGTCAAAATGGGAATCAGTCAAAAGCTGCATATTATAAGGAACGAGTATTTTAAAATCATTCCATTACTTTTTCTCAAAATTTCCAACCAAACAATTAACTTAAACTATGATTGTATTCCATGGGTCCAAAACTCACATAACAAATACACCATAAATGATTCTAATAGTTTTTTCTGCATTTGATTCCAACTAAAAATATAAGGGCTCGTTTGGTTTATAGATGGATNGCCGGATTAAAACCCCGCTAATGCTCAGATTCGAACCCCAGTGGCTAGGTCTAAGGGCTCTCCTCTTCATTGCATCATATCTCCGGAACAATATGATCCGCAAGTGGACCACAAGTGAAAACTTCCCGGGTGGTCACCCACCCGGTACTACTCTCATTTATGGCTCGCTTAACAAGTTAAGCCCCACCTACTAGACCACAAGTCCTTTGATATGTTAGTATTATTTAATTAATACATATTTATTAAGTTAAACCCAAGATTACATACCACATATGTTCTCGAATATAGTTTTGATAAGAAAAAAAATCGTATATCTAATGTGTTAATTTATGCATGGCCTGACGTAAGTGTTTTCTTTATAATATGAATATGACACATATGCATATAAATAAACTAAATTTTACAAATTATTGTATGCATGTGTGCTTCTAAGAGTTATGTGGCAATTCTACTTGTATGTAGATGCATATCATTGTTCTGTTTAAATACAAATACGAGGCGTAATAATCTATGTTGAATCATTGTTTTGATTAACTCAAAAGTATATTCATAAGTGTAGAAGAATAAAACGGATTAATTTAAGTGGATTGTTATAGTAGCTTACCCATGTAATCGTTATCGAATAAAATAACGAATCAAAATCAATCTAATAAATTATTTGATGTTGGTTTATACATTGCTGTTAGATGTTTTAACTTAATACATATGCATGTGTTGTATGTTGCATTTTTTTAACAGAACAAAGTTATACATTAAGTATTCATTACTTTTACTTTGTTATTATTAATATAACTTGAGTGGATAGTAAAATTTGTATACATAAAAAACTATGTCGTTCACATATTATTAGGCTAAAAGGTTAGATGAGAATAAAATAAAACTCAAGGACTATGATGCTACATGCGAGAAAAATTTGCTTCTAGCCTATGATGCTTATTTAGTTTAATACTTTAAATACTTGATTCTTATCTCATGCAATGACCATAAATTCTAGCTTAAACGAGCAAATATAAATATGATATGATCGCGATGACTTTATAAATGTTAGTTAATTTGGATCCATCAAGAAGACATCGTAAACAATTAGTTTAATTAACTAGCAAACTTATGCGGGTTTTATTTATTTATTTACTTATTTGTAAAAACATAAGGCACACACTTTAGCAATTTGTTTTTGCCTAATACAGTAGGGTTGCCTAATAAGATTCCAAGTTTCAATTAATAATTGTATTGGTATATTACAGTTCGTAAGAATATATATGTATAATTACTTTATACTATTTGTTGAGATCAGCTCTTGTGTTTATTAAAAGTGAGATTCTATCGTCACAATTGATATGATGATCCTACCGAAATTGTGGATATGAAAATAACAGGTTTTTATAAACGGAACATTGTTTAGTTCTATAAAATTAACTGATGGAGTCGAAGAGAACTTAAAGGAATTTAAAGAACATCAAGATCTACGAACTTTCTTGAACCGAAAAAAAAAAAAACAACAACATAGTTTAAATTTTATTTTCTTTGTTTACTTGTTTTGATTGTGTTATTGATCGTATTGTTGTTAGTGTTGGTCGTTGTACGCACATACGTAAGAATGTGATGATAATTGATACGTACTAGTTTAAGCGGTTTGCATGCAAAATATAATTGTCGTATAGATGAGATTATTGTGTATGTTGATTAATGAACACGTGCGAATACGACTAATTGTAGAACTGCATGTAGAATATATTTATTCAATTTGATTTAATGTTAATTAATCGATGTTGATATGAAGAATAGAAAAATTTTTGTACCCAGTTGTTGAAGATGCACTACTATTTTTGTGAAAAGATAACGTACGTCGTAGTTGAACATGCGCTATTGAGTTAATGTTGAGCGATGTTATCTTGTTAGCTAACTATGTAATAGGTCCTATATTGTTTCTTGTTCATTGTTTAACATGTGATCACTCGTTTTGATGTCAAGCAGTTCTAGGGGATGTTTGAATTAACTTATCGAAAAGCTTATGAGCTTATTCTTTACAAATTAAGCACACCTTTTAAATAGTGTTTGGGTTAATTAGTTTATGTGGTGTTATTTACAATGATGGTAAACTGTCTAGTAAATGCCAACACCTGTATAAACATGTATGAGGTAATGTAAAATAAATATTGCATCATTCCCAGAATTTTTAATATATAACTACATGTATAAAGATAAAGATACAGTTTTATATTCATGATTTTCCTCAGGCAATTTATTACCTCATTCATGTGTTTTTAATTAATGAATGTATAACATTAATGATTTATAATCAATATCATCTATGTTATTTTTCTACACAATAAAATGCAAAGAATTTAGTGATTTGTTTGGAACCTTAAATACACTGCCATCGTGCCTTCCAATACTGAGTTTAAGGCAAATATGAAATATATTTTGGTTGTGCATTCGGATATCTAATCTATGATTTAATCACCATGATTGCCTTGTATCTCTATGCATAAGGATAATGAGATTTTTGCAATTTAAATTCAGGCATTAGACACCACTAAAAAGAACCATGATTCAGTCTTTAGATGTTAGAATACATGTTATAGATTTAGAGTTAAGTTGACTTTATGAAGACATGATGAGCCACTGAGATATCGTAGAAACACACGAGAATTAAAACATGAAAAATAAATGTGACATTGAAATATACGTTATTGCTATTAGTATGAGAATCATTTTTGTATAACGTTGATATATGTTAACTATCCAACAGAATAGAGGAAAGGGATATATAATGAAAATTTTTTTTACTGATGTGAATAAGATGAATTATTGAAGTAATTGAGTTTGTAATGTATGTTTTGCTTATTTGTCATATGATTTTATCTGTTTGCATGTAAGACATTTGATTAATTGATTACTGGCATACTTTACTAGTATGGATTTGCTTTATTATTTAATAATGCTATATGCTAATGTGAATATGTGTGAAAGACATAAAAGAGTTAATCGGAGAAACGTGACTTCTCCATATTGTTCGACTTTTATATATAAACGGTGCAATTAAAGCATATGTGGTCATAAAGTATAAGTTTATGAGCTAAGATTGTTGTATTAATTGGTATGACCGGTTGGACCATCCCGAGTCAATAATGATGCGAAATGTATAAAAGAACCATTGGTTCTTCAAGGTTGATTTATTTGATCTTATTGTTCTCAATGGAAGTTAATGTTCATATATCACCACTGTATTAAAGTGAGGACTTTATCCTATAAAGTTTTGAAAAGAATATAAAGGGGATGTATTCAGGCCTATACATCCGCCATATAGATCATTTTGAGTTTTAAAATCGATGCATCGTCAAAATGATCATAAAAGACACAACTAAAGGTTAACGTGATTAATAGCTCGTCTTATAAAAATGTGAGCATGGTTTTCCAAATTCTATCTTTGGAAATGGTGATGAACACTTTCAAGTATTGGGCGATTATTGGAATAAGTGTTGAACATAAAAGTAGCCCATGTTCATACGCGAATTGCTTTTGTTGAAACGTTTATCAAACGTATTCAGTTGATTGCAAAGCCAATAATTATGAGAACAAAACTATTAGTTTATGGGGCATGTTCTAAAATATTAATTCGCATCTTGCCAACAATTATAATAATTCCTCCCCGTTAGAATGGTTTTTGGTCACAAACCATATTTCCCAAGTGAGATTTTATAATTTTGTGACGTTTATTATAGTAAATCCACCACAACGCACAAAATGGGATGTTGAAATTGATAATTCATTTAGGGGGAGAATGAGCAGCGAGGGATATGGAATGAATTATGACATTATAAGTGTTGATCCTCACAGTAATAAATATGAACATGAAGTTCAAGGGACAATTTATATTCCAGATCTAGTAAATGCCAGACATGTTTAGTGACCTAAAGTAATTGACTAGATCTTATTACGCTGCTATTGCTCCAATTAAAATGTATGTCCCAAAAGTACAACCAATGATTGGTAGTGAGTCTATGGCATGGCTGCAGCATGATAGACTAATCGATTCCAAGTAAAAGTCCTCGAATGAATAAATAAAATGGAGCAAGAAAATGAAGATGTGTCACACCCTGAATTTACCTGTTATGGGCAGCGGATTTGAATACCCGGGTGTAACTTTCATGGCATCCCATCACTAGATTATATTGAACGACCTAAAGTGTCGTTTAGAAAATACACGTTTGATCATAAATAAAAATCAGAGTTTACAAACATAGGTCCCAATGTAAGTTGCAAGTTTTGAAAACAAGTACAAGTTTGATCAAACGATACATAAGTGCATGAAAAAC
>LBNU01021200.1:233686-254809 GCA_014162995.1 Artemisia annua
TATACAAATTTACAAATTATTATATATCATAGACACAAAATTATATGAATGTTTCATCGAAAATGTTGTCCTAAATAATAGTTATGCAATTTTAATAGGATTAACATGTTGTTTTTTAAATTCTACAAAAGAATAATCTAGAAATTTGCAGTTTTTTAGTTTGTTATCCGAGAAAAGTATGATCGGATCGGATGAGATCTTAAGATCCTATGGTCAAGATCGGGATCCTTTAAGATCTTAAGCTTTCAAAGATCCAATGTAAGATCCAGATCGTTTTTGCTTTGCAGTATCGTAAAATCGTAAGATCCTAAGATCAGGATCGGGATCCTGAGAACCATGGTAAGATGTACTTGGTGGGGACACCCCTTAGGACACTTGTCACAATAGTATGAAATCCGCCCAAGTTTTTTGTCTTAGTTAACAAAACCTACTGCACATGACCCATGACCCATGTGAATTAGCCATTATCATCGGTCATTAATGGTTTCCATTACACTATAAGCCACTACAACCCAAATGTACATGATCCATGACCTATGTTAATTACGTACCCATTGTCGATCACCAGTAATAATGTATTGGTCGATAACATGACACTATATATATAAGCCACTACAACCCAATGCACATGACCCATTACCCATGTTTAGTTACCAATTGTCAAAAGTCATGGATGTGTCGTAACTCGTAACATGACGACACTCTAAGCAACTATAACCCAATGCATATGACCCATATGATGTTAAATACCCATTAATGAATGTGACCAATGATAACCTAATGCACATGACCCATGACCCATGTGAATTAGCCATTATCACTGGTCATGCATGTTGCACCGGCTTGGTAGGTGTATACCGTTTGGCACAGACACTAAGAAGCAAATATACAGGGACCTCCCGATCATGTTATCCGGGATCGAGAAAGTTTGAACTCGGCTTGAGCTTGACTCGAAAAGCTCGATTTAACTGTAAAATTGTGTTTTCATACACATCTTAAAATTGAAATATAATATAACCTAAAAATTGAATTCGGTTCGACTTCAGCTCAAAAACTTTGATACATTCATAAATAAGTATTTACACTTAGTACACTTACATATTAAAAAAAAAACATATTTTGTATTACTTACAAGCTCGAGACTCAACAATAACTCGAGTCGAACTTATATAAGGATGACCTCAACTCATTAAACATTTCGAGCTCATTTGATAGGCTAAGAATTGAAATATAATATATGAATAAGAATTGAATTCGGTTCGACTTCAGCTAAAAAACCTTGATACATTCATAAATAAGTATTTACACTACTATATATTGTGGTGTACACTCTTAAAATAGATACAATAGGCACTCTTTTGAACCGTTGGATGTATCGATCTAGATGAGATTTGAAATTATTAGGAATTAATTGGAGAATTAAAGAGGCAATGGCATTCTTGTAAATTAATAGAAAAAGAGGGCCATTTTGGTAAGGAAACTTTTAGCAGCTTTAATGTCACCATTATTATGTATTCTCACTCATTTAAATTAAAATGTCACAATTATTATGATACGCATGAATCTATTTTCCTGATCATGAAAGTATTGACATGCACGACCTAGTTCTATTGATATTTAATTAGTATTACGCACGAATTTATATACCGATACACTTGCACACAATTGAAATACACACAAATGTTTTAGCTAAACATATATATATTAACACACTTGCACACAATTAACGTATTATTTACACACACGAATTTTTAATTGGTACACAATTGATGTAATATTGACACAAACTAATTTTTTAGCTAAATATATTGACACACTTGCACACAAGGCTTATCATTGACACACACACACACCAATTTTTTAATTGGCACACAATTGACGTATTATTTACACACAAATTTTTAATTAGTACACAATTGACGTAATATTGACACACACTAATTTTTTAGCTATATATATTGACACACTTGCACACAAGACTTATTATTGATACACACAACAATTTTTTAATGGGCACACAATTGACGTATTATTGACGCGCACACGAATTTTTTAGCTAAATACATTGACACACTTGCTTACAATAGACATATTATTGACACACACAAGAATATTTTAATTGGCACACAATTGCCGTAAAATTAACACACACGAATTTTTTTAATAATTGACACACAATTGAGTTATTATTTTTTTTAACGAAATTGAAATATTATTGACACACTAATATTTTATATTTTATGACACACAAAATTTATAGTGACACGTCAATTTTTGATACATATATAGTGACACACTTGTAGTGACACTAAATTTCTTGATACATATATAGTGACAAAATAAAATTTTATAATACGTTATTAGTGACACATTATTAGTGACACACTCGATTTTATTAATACGTCTTTAGTGACACATGTTGTTTGACACACTTATTCTTTTGAAAGATTAGTGACACATTAATTTCTTTTGACACATTTTGCTTGACAAACTAAGTTTATGAAAAAGAAAAAACGCAAAATTTGTATCAAAACAACAAACCATGACCAACCAACAACATCAACTACATCAACCGGCTAACACACAACCCGAAACTAGAAAAACTAACGGATCTAATTCCAAATTGCTTGATACACCAACCGGTTCATACACAAACAACTAAATCATATGTAATCATTGATACAAAAATAACTAATTGCTAACTACTCATAAACAAACGCATAGTATTTGAACCTGGAAAAAAAGAAAAAGTGAACCGAATCTACAGAAAACTGAAAAAGGATTTTGATCGATCAAAACCGACTCAATCAAGATAATTTTCTTCCTTTTTAAGATCGACCATCAGTTCGAATCATGATAACCACGAAGTCTCACCGGAAAAATAAGAGAGCAGATGGCGGCTAGCGTTTCAGGTTATGGGCCAAAAAACCAACTCAGAATCTGCTGCCATCGAAAAGGGTCACGTGGTGGTGTAGAAAATCTGTGGCGAATCTAACGTCGGTTGTGACTACAAATCAGTAGCGGCAAAGCACAATCATCGCCGGAATCGTAAATGCCGCGGTGTCAAGTCGTTGGTTTACTGTTGTAGATAGATAAAGTAAATTAATTTTTGGGTTGTTATTAATGTGGTTGTTTGTCATGATTTCACACGTATTATATGGATTTTGGGAGGGTTATTCATTTTTTGTTGAGATCTAAAGGCTATTGGATGAGAAAAGAAAAATAAAATATAGAGCAGTTATGATTTTTATTTTTTTTATTTTATTTTTTTTTTTTTTTAACTTATAAAGCAGTTATGATTAACACGAAGGATAAGTGGTTTTTAGGTAGCTATGATTATGTGTGAGAGAGATGGAGTAATATTCGGATTGTTATGGAAAATACCTATGATACCCTTAAACACATTAAAACAAATTTATATTTTCTTTCAAATGAAAAAGACACTTGTCACTTATTTATTGGTACCTATTGTTCACTACTATAAGGTGTTCACCACATGAACGCAAATCTATATATATATATATATATATATATATATATATATATATATATATATATATATATATATATATATATATATATATATATATATATATATATATATAATCTACATCAAATAAGATCAATCTTAAAGTTGTAAAAATAAGATCCAACTAAAATTTGACAAGTGACACTCTCTGTAACACCCCAAACCGGATAAGGGTCTAAAGTGTAACATTATGGTGTCATTTCAGAACATAAAGCGCAAGCGGAAGACTTAGCTCAATAAATTACAAATCTTGAGACTAAAAGGACTAATAAAACANGAGGGTCGAACATATTCCAGCATAGGGTCGAGTATTTATAAACATAAAAGGTCGATCAAGTTTTCATGGTCGAATGTGTACGCAAGGGTCGACATATATAGGTCGATTACAAACAATAATCAAAGGTCGAATGGTATAATATTAATCGAGTACGATCAGAAAAACAAACAAAAGAGAGTCGATACCTTGGGAGGTCGATCAAAACTGATGATAGAAACACGAAGATCGTTTACCAAAAACCCTCGTTCGATTGTACAAAGAAAATAGCAGCAGCAATGGTATCGACTATACTTTATTGTTGTGATGTTGTTGTGGTTGTTCGAATGGAGGAAACAAGAAGCAGAAGCTCGATTAAATAATAGAGCGTGCCAATTTAATGTGTCATTATAGCCTTAATGGGTGTTAATGATTATTAATTTTTGGCCCTTTTAAGATTGTTATAGAGTGGGTTTAAATGGACCGAGTTAAGGGAATTTAAGAGGGTTTTAATTTTCGGTTAGGGGAAGTAAACATTGGACCGAATAAATAGTTTTAATGGGTCACATAATAGGTCAAAGTGAAAATTAAATGGTGTTTAACATGTAAGTTTTATTTTCAAATGTCATTATTTTTCTAATTATGTGTTTAGTTAAGACTTAAATATGACAAAATTAATTAGTCTAGGTTTAAATCATTTAAAAAAATAATTAAATAGACGTATCGTATGGTTTTTAAAATTTTCAAATTTATACCGAAATTTGGTATCGTAAATTTTAGGGTTTTACAACTCTTCCCGTCTAAAAAGAAAATTTCGTCCTCGAAATTGAAAAGAGCCGGATAGAAACATACCATATCATGAAAGGAATTGAAAACGATTCAAACGAACAGATGGTTAGTTTCTCATGACTTGATTCAGAAGGTTCAGAACATTTCAGATTCTTCAATAATGACCGATCATTCCAAACTGAATCCAACAGATACGGAACACATATGTAACAGATAACAGATCATAAATATGAATGTGAACAGATTCGATGATAAGGACTAAATTCTGATTTCAATTTATTAGCAGGTTCAAATCAGAAATTCAAGAAATATAAAAGAATAATAGGGAAAAATGTATCAAGACGCAAAATGAAAAACATAAATAGAAAAATGAACTGATCACCAATCCCCAACTCACTTCCTCCTAGGACAATCAACAACCTTATGCTCCATTGAACCGCACACCTATATTCAGAAACATGATAAGAGTGCCCACTACTAATTTACGAATCAGTGAAGACAAAAATCAAAGATGAAGATTAAAATGTGAAAGAAGACAGTCAGAGCAGAAGGAAACGTCAAAGCAGAAAGAAGCCTAATGTCTACCCAATCCTCACAGGTCATAGCCTAAGCTCTACAGGTCGAATCCTAAGCTCTGATACCATAATTGTAACACCCAAAACCGGATAAGGGTCTAAAGTGTAACATTATGGTGTCATTTCAGAACATAAAGCGCAAGCGGAAGACTTAGCTCAATAAATTACAAATCTTGAGACTAAAAGGACTAATAAAACAAATACAACCAAACTCATCTTCCGGAATAATCAAACAAAAATCTAAAATAAAATGCATGAAGACTAAGGTAGGGTTGGTCCACTAAAAGCTCCTACTCTCATCACTCAATCCCAGCCTCCAACTTGATACCTGCCGCAGGGAAAAGAAAATGCGGCTGAGCTAACGCTCAGTGAACAGATATAAACATATGAAAGATAACTGAACATAAACGAATAAACAAACAATCCAATGAGAACCTGCTGAGAAACAATGTCATAAAGAATATGAAGGGTCATACGAAAATGGTAATCAAAGAATAATCCAGAAATGATAAAAGGGATAGTAACGGAAGTTGCTCAAGTACCAAAACAAACAATCAATCATTTCATTTCACAAATCATTATTCCGTCAATTCCTTTATTGTACATGGAGTAGCTAGCTCCAACGTACCAGAAGTGAAATGGAGTGCATGGCACACACACCAATCACTAAGTCAATCAATATACAATCATTCATTTAGCCTAGGATGCATCCATACGCTCCCTGCAAAACAGAATACATATGCAAGTACGAGACTATACATACATATACAGAATGGCCATATGCACCATAATCATTTATAACAGAAGGGAACGCCGTGGATCAATCACACCTCCACAGAAAGTGTCATGCCACTGGTGCCTCAATGACATGGCCATGTTACCTTCATGACTAGGGATAGTATCTTGAGCAATGGGTCAAATCAAATGGATCGGAACAAAGGGTCATAACAATGGTTCAGATCAAGGGTTCATATCAAAGGTTCATATCAAAGTAAACGAATCAAAGTCAATGAATACGAATCATGAGAAACGAGTAATCAAACATATGAACCAACCGATAACGATGTAAATAGAAACAGGTATCCAGAATATCCGTACCAATACGAAATGCAAATGAAATAATGTCTAGAAGTAAGACTGAATATCCGTACCAATACGAAATAAATAATAACAATAGTACATAGAATCAGAACCCTTACTGAGAAAGGGTAGAATATCCGTACCAATACGAAATGCAAATGAAAGAATCTTTAAAAGAAAGACTGAATATCCGTACCTTAATGCAAATGAACAGAAACAAACGAATCAATGGATGTTACGTTATCTTCAACGAATCTACAAGGATTAGGGTTTATAATATATTTAGTAGGTTTCTACATTTAGTCAACTTAGGTTTTAAAACATATCATTAATGTCATTTAATGATCAAACTAGGGTTACAATTGAGTCATAAATACAATAAGGTTTATTTATAACATATTAGGTTTAGGGTTTCTATTACGGTCTCATTTAATGTCAATAATAAATATTACAATTTAGGATTTTAAGACACATTAGCAAAGTATAAGGTTAAAAGTGACAACATAATATAGTTCAAAACTTTATATGCCATTCTAGTAAATCTAGGGTTTATTGTGATAAAAATCAAAGTTAAGGGCTAAAAGTGACAACTTGTTATAGTTTAGGGTTTATTGTGAAAATAATAAAAGTTTAGTGTTTTAAATGAGTAACTTTGCTTTATATCTAGTATGCATGCATGGTATCTTCTTCGTATGACATATCGAATCGACTCGCACATATTTAACGTGGCATAAGTTTTAGTTTATCTTCGCATAAAATCATAGTTTCGCATTCTTAAGCCATTTCCTATGTTTGTACGTTTACTACTAATCATATTAGGTTTTTTTTTACAAGTTTAGAAACATATTATAACGCATCGAAATAAGGTCGAATAAATTAGTTACAGTAGTATTGTTGGGTCAGATTATTAGTCTTATGTAAAAAGAAAGGTAAGGGTCGAATAAGGTAAATTATAAGGGTCGACTTATGAAAATAAGATAGNAATGCAAATGAAATAATGTCTAGAAGTAAGACTGAATATCCGTACCAATACGAAATAAATAATAACAATAGTACATAGAATCAGAACCCTTACTGAGAAAGGGTAGAATATCCGTACCAATACGAAATGCAAATGATAGAATTTTTAAAAGAAAGACTGAATATCCGTACCTTAATGCAAATGAACAGAAACAAACGAATCAATGGTTGTTACGTTATCTTCAACGAATCTACAAGGATTAGGGTTTATAATATATTTAGTAGGTTTCTACATTTAGTCAACTTAGGTTTTAAAACATATCATTAATGTCATTTAATGATCAAACTAGGGTTACAATTGAGTCATAAATACAATAAGGTTTATTTATAACATATTAGGTTTAGGGTTTCTATTACGGTCTCATTTAATGTCAATAATAAATATTACAATTTAGAATTTTAAGACACATTAGCAAAGTAGAAGGTTAAAAGTGACAACATAATATAGTTCAAAACTTTATATGCCATTCTAGTAAATCTAGGGTTTATTGTGATAAAAATCAAAGTTAAGGGCTAAAAAAGACAACTTGTTATAGTTTAGGGTTTAATGTGAAAAATAAAAGTTTAGTGTTTTAAATGAGTAACTTTGCTTTATATCTAGTATGCATGCTGGTATCTTCTTCGTATGACATATCGAATCGACTCGCACATATTTAACGTGGCATAGGTTTTAGTTTATCTTCGCATAAAATCATAGTTTCGCATTCTTAAGCCATTTCCTATGTTTGTACGTTTACTACTAATCATATTAGGTTTTTTTTTTTACAAGTTTAGAAACATATTATAACGCATCGAAATAAGGTCGAATAAATTAGTTACAGTAGTATTGTTGGGTCCGATTATTAGTCGTATGTAAAAAGAAAGGTAAGGGTCGAATAAGGTAAATTATAAGGGTCGACTTATGAAAATAAGATAAGGTCGGTATAGTAAATATATTGGGTCGTTATATTAAGCCAAAATAAAGGGTCGATTAAACATGTTATGCATGGACAGCATGTTGATTACAAAACAACAAAGTGAGGGTCGAACATATTCCAGCATAGGATCGAGTATTTATAAACATAAAAGGTCGATCAAGTTTTCATGGTCGAATGTGTACGCAAGGGTCGACATATATAGGTCGATTACAAACAATAATCTAAGGTCGAATGGTATAATATTAATCGAGTACGATCAGAAAAAAAAACAAAAGAGAGTCGATACCTTGGGAGGTCGATCAAAACTGACGATAGAAACACGAAGATCGTTTACCAAAAACCCTCGTTCGATTGTACAAAGAAAATAGCAGCAGCAATGGTATCGACTATACTTTATTGTTGTGATGTTGTTGTGGTTGTTCGAATGGAGGAAACAAGATGCAGAAGCTCGATTAAATAATAGAGCGTGCCAATTTAATGTGTCATTATAGCCTTAATGGTTGTTAATGATTATTAATTTTTGGCCCTTTTAAGATTGTTATGGAGTGGGTTTAAATGGACCGAGTTAAGGGAATTTAAGAGGGTTTTAATTTTCGGTTAGGGGAAGTAAACATTGGACCGAATAAATAGTTTTAATGGGTCACATAATAGGTCAAAGTGAAAATTAAATGGTGTTTAACATGTATGTTTTATTTTCAAATGTCATTATTTTTCTAATTATGTGTCTAGTTAAGACTTAAATATGACAAAATTAATTAGTCTAGGTTTAAATCATTTAAAAAAATAATTAAATAGACGTATCGTATGGTTTTTTAAAATTTTCAAATTTATACCGAAATTTGGTATCGTAAATTTTAGGGTTTTACACTCTCGTTAAAATAAAATTAAATTTCTTATTAATTACAAATAAAATTGTTAAAGTTCCGATGGTTTTCTTTGTAAAATTAACAAAACCAAGGTGATACACTTTGATTCGACATGTAATGTATCTCAGGTTAAGGTGATACACTTTGATTCGACATGTAAATTTATGGTTGTGTATCACTAATCCAAACTCATGTATCAGTTGGTTATTAGTTGCTAAAATCTTAATTCGTATTAATATTTTATTTTTTGTGTATTATTGCTAATATGGTTATTTATAAATGTTTTTAGTGGTTGTTTAGACTAGATCTTATTTTTATAACTTTAAGTTTGATCTCACATTAACGTTCCCCTATATATATATACTAGGTTATTAACCCGTGAAATTCACGGGATTAAATTGAAAACCGTAAAATATTAGTTTGTATTTATTATGAAAAGAAATAAAATAAAGTTTAATCAAGCTATAATGAAAAAATTAATCAACCTATAATGAAAAATTAATTTTGCAAGGAATCCTTCATAAACACTATAAGTTGTAAAAAGTTATAGTAGTACATATCATCTCAACTCGGAGTAAAGTTTTAAGGCAAATTACGTGAAAATGTATGCAACTTGCCACTTTTTCCCATTGTATGTAGCTTTCTCTTTTTTTTCCCAATGTGTCACTAAACTTGCTAAATTCGTCCATTGTGTGTAGCGGTGACTTGATTCACCTGCTGGAGCAGGTTAACCTAACGGTCGTTAGGTTTATCATTGCACCGTTAGTCCTTTAGAGTAACGATCGTTTATCATGGCTACATACAATGACAAAAAGTAACAAGTTAGATGACTTTTATTATTTTTAAAATTTATGTACGTTTTTTACATGTTTTTGCACACATTTTTATACACGCTTTTATACACACATTTTTATACACGTTTTTATGCATGTTTTATACGGATTTTCATACATACATTTGTATACACGTTTTTATGCACGTTTTTATACACACGTTTTTTATACACACATTTTTATGCACGGTTTTACACACGTTTTTATAAACACACATTTACACACGTTTTTATACACACGTCTTTATACAGACATTTTTATATACGTTTTTATACACACGTTTTTTATACACACATTTTTACGTTTTTGTCTTTTTTTTACGTTTCGTCGGTTTTTTTACGTTTTCGTCGGTTTTTTTACGTCTTCGTCAGTTTTTTTACGTTTTCGTCCGGTTTTTCGTGTTTTTGTCCGTTTTTTCGCGTTTTCGTCCGTTTTTTCGCGTTTTCGTCCGATTTTTTACGTTTTCGTCCGGGTTTTCACGTTTTCGTCCGGGTTTTTATGTTTTTGTCAGTTTTTTTACGTTTTGTTAGTTTTTTTATGTTTTCGTCGGATTTTTTTTACCTTTTGTCAGTTTTTTTACGTTTTCGTCGGTTTTTTTATGTTTTCGTCCGCTTTTTTATGTTTTCGTTAGATTTTTCACGTTTTCGTCATTTTTTTACGCTTTTGTCAGTTTTTTTACGTTTTCGTCCGTTTTTTTACGTTTTCGTCAGATTTTCCACGTTTTCGTTTGTTTTTCACGTTTTTGTCCGTTTTTTTACGTTTCGTCGGTTTTTCATGTTTTCGTCAGATTTTTCACGTTTTCGTCTATATTTTTTACGTTTTTGTCAGTTTTTTACTTTTTTGTCAGAAAGTGTGAAATAAGGGACGAAAACATAAAAATACAGACGAAAACATAAAAAATTTGGCGAAGACGTAAAAAATAGACGAAAACGTGAAAAAACGGACGAAAACGTTAAAAGCCGGACGAAAACGCGAAAAAATGGATGAAAACAGGACGAAAACGCAAAACAAAAGGGACGAAAACGTGAAAAAACAGACGAAAGCGTGAAAAAACTGACGAAAACGTAAAAAATAGACGAAAACGTAAAAAAATTGGATGAAAATGTGAAAAGCCGGACGAAAACGTGAAAAATCGGACGAAAACGCGAAAAACTGGACGAAAACGCAAAAAAACTGGTGAAAACGCAAAAAACTGACGAAAACATATAAAAACGTGTGTAGAACCGTGCATAAAAACGTGTGTATAAAAAACGTGTGTATAAAAACGTGAATAAAAATGTGTATATAAATGTGTGTATGAAAATCCGTATAAAAACATGCATAAAAACGTGTATAAAAATGTGTGCAAAAACGTGTAAAAAACGTACATAAATTTTAAAAATTATAAAAGTCATCTAACTTGTTACTTTTTGTCATTGTATGTAGTCATGATAAACGATCGTTAGTCTAAAGAACTAACGGTGCAATGATAAACCTAACGACCGTTAGGTTAACCTGCTCTAGCAGGTGAATCAAGTCACCGCTACACACAATAGACGAATTTAGCAAGTTTAGTGACACATTGGGAAAAAAAAAAGAAAGCTACATACAATGAGAAAAAGTGGCAAGTTGCATACATTTTCAGGTAATTTGCCCAAAGTTTTATGGTGCATGTCCTTCTAAAAGTTCTCTACTGCACATGTTTACTGCTTCTGAAAGTTCTCTATTGCAAAGTTTTGGTAACTTCGCCCCATCGTCTGTTAGTACGTGCATGATCAAACCATAATCTTTGCGTGTTGTATCTTTCTACCTTCATGGTGCATGTCCTTCTAAAAAGTTTAAGTGAATCATATTACTTCTACTTTTTTTAAAGTCCAAACATTTATCAAACCAAATAAGGCAGATTGGGAAAAATAACTGACGTGGTCTAGTCAAATTTTACTCTTGGGGCGAATTAATTAGTTTTCACACTCCAAAAAAGGATTTAACATCCATAACCTTTTAAATAAGTCAAAATTGTCAATAACTTATGCACAATACCTTAACCATGTATAATAGCCCTTGATTGAAACAACTACCTCCCATAGCAGACTTGTATCTGAACTCCACTTTCATGAAATGAACATGACTAATGCAACAACCACGGTACAAAGTGGCTTGATCTTAAAATATACTCTATAAGAATTAGTTGTCATAACCTAAATGAAGAAATAGCAAACAGGTAAGTGCATTTTTTCAAGTAAGGGAGTCAAAAGGGCCAAATCAATATGAACTTGAAAATGCCTTATAGGGTCGGGTGTAACCGGGTCTTGAGATGTTATCGGGTTGTGAGAACCTGACCCGATGAACCTGAATGTTTGAAATTAGGTCCTTATTTTTTTCTTACCGAGCTATCACATCGGGTCAACCCAATTATGCTTGCTTGCATTATGTCGGTAGCTTCTTAAGAAACAAAGTGACGACAACTATCTTAAGAAAAGATTAGACATACTAATTACCCTTTCTATGTCATAAGCACTTCTATGTGATAAACAAAGTGAACTCACTTGAATAAAGAGGATGGTGTGACTACTGTAGATGGCATCAGGAACCTCGAATTCAACTGCGCATCCCAGTCCAATTGCCTTTTTAAGTGCCAAAGAGACCTGAATTTGCGAGAAGTTCTGGGAGCCTGCCCAACAACACTTGCAGACATATTCCTTCTCATTTCTTGGGCTTTCATTTTTGGATTGGTCAGTATTTCATCCCATATATGTTGACTTCTTGTTTTCCAGATTCATCTGTTGGGAAAAAAAAAATACTCAAGTCCATAACCAAAATAAATCCGGTCCAATAACTTCAAAAAACTATTGATGAAAAGGCTATAATGTATCAGGAAGTGAGTGCTTGCACTACAACAAATATGTAGTTACTTGGACACGTCAGGATAATGAACTTATGTCTTCTACAAAAGGAGTTGCCTAAAAATAGTTTAGTACTTATAAGTTTATGAAAATAGTATAAACTACGCACTTATATCATTCCTCACAGTTGTTAATAAAGTTACACACTATTACATTTATGAGGTGTGTAGGTTAATTAGTACCATACAAATCTAAATGGCATACTGCTCTAATTAACTGGGAGAAAAAAACCCGACTATAAGGATATATTACATACTGTAGTTGAACACATAGGCCACTTTGATTAGTCTCTTTTCATATCAGCACTATAAAGTTACCCGTTTCAACCTCTTACTCAACCTGATCATGCGTATTTTCTGACGCACGCAACATTGCTCTAACGGGACAGTGGTACCACCAGACGTGACACATGCAATCCTTTTACGGCTGTCGCTTCCTGAGAACAGAAGCATATATAACGTCACAAAATGTTGAAAATATAGAGAGTGAGATAAGCTACACATATAGTCAAAGTTTGCCCTGCCACAATTCTTCCACATCTATAAAAATGCAAATCATGTTTACCATAAGCTATAAACTTTTGAAGATACTGATATGGTCATATTGCATTTTTTTTAATAAAACCTTACGTAATTCGGTGTCGGCTGCAAATTGCAGTGAACTCTTTATTCGGGTCGTACTGCAATAATGCGAATTTTAACTAATATACATGAGGATAAGAGCTGGCATGCTAGAAATGAGAATTTTAAACATACATGTACAACATTGTATTTGTAGCTGAGTTGAGCAGTAGCCGCCGTGGTTGAAGATGCATTTCCATGATTTCGTTCTAAGTGAAATTCTATACGTCCACCAAGCATTTTTTACGATGTACCAACAGGGAAAATTATATTAAATTCTAGCAAGCATCTTCCTGGTTAAATAATAACCCCCTTATTAGATTCCACCGAGCATCTCTTTACATTAAATAACAACCCCCTTATTATCTATTAAAAATAGTCCCAAACACTCATTATTAAGCTATTGAAAGTAGTCCCAAACACCCCTTAAATCAGCTATAAGACGGTTCCAAACACCCATGAACTCAGCTATTAGAAACAGTCCCAAACACCCTGAATTCTGTTATAAAATAGTCCCAGACACCCCTTTATAACTAAATAATTCTAACAAAATAGTCCCAAACACCCCCGAGTCCATATATTAAGATGGTCCTAAACACCCTTTAATAAGTATAAATAATTCTTAAGAAAACAATCCCAAACACCCTTGAATCCATCAAGTCACAAAGTAGCACATAAGTACCCAATTCAATACGTTCGCCTAACATGATATCCTCCTGCACGTTCTCCCGTAACGTTTTTTTTACCGTTGTTAAATTAAATTTTGTAGATCCAAAATATATTATTACAGTATTTGCCATGTTAGACCCATTTGAAATAATTGCTTTATAGGTAAATTTATTTGATTCACATTTGACCCATTATAAAGTTGAGGAAGTTACCCTGCTATCTAGTTCTATCAAGTTGAAATGTACTAAGATGATACGCACCCCTTTAAGTCACAAAACAAATACTAATGAGTGTACTCATAGTTTAAGCAACATTGACTGATTTATGCATAGAAAGTTACCTCCATTTGATTTGGCGAGCTGCCATCATCATCAAGCCCATGTTTCTTTTGTTCATAGCCACTCATAGGTTCACCTTCAACAAATTCTCGATTAGGTAGCCCAGTGAGTTGGTAATCAATGCGATGCTTTTCTGCAACATTCCTTATAAAAGGTTCAACTGCTTCAAGAGTTTAAGTCCCTTACGAAAGAAATTCAACTGCATCCAAGGATAGAAGGAAAAAAAGATCAAAATCTTGTCCTCGTCGCATGAACTGTCAAGGAAGATCAGATATAGCGACAGCTAAACTGGTCATTAGGGGTAAAGATGTAACCTGTGCAGCATGATGGCGAGCAGCTTGTGTTACAGACTGTGGCATTGACCTTCCTTCAGTGATTTTACACGGAATACACATAGTCTAGTCACTTCATCATATTCATCCTGAGCTTCGAGCAGCTTTTCTGCAATAGAACTTTCAACTTTTCCATTTCTTAATTTCCCTTCTCTCTGTCTTGTGTCATCACGTATTCATACACCTCTCTGCATAATATTCAATTATTCATAGGGAGTCAATGAAGTATCTTCATTTAACAGGTTTACAAGAAATTTAAGCCACATCCTACCTTTTTTCATCACACTAAAGTTTCATCTTTTGACCAGCCTGGTGTTGTGGTCAAATGACATTATGGTTCAAGAAGTTATCTAACTTTGGCCAATGTTGCATCCACTCCACTACTCCTTGCAAATTCTTCCTTAAACCCGAATGTTAAGTTTTTTGTGGACTGAAAAAGATCCAAAAACACCCATAAAATCTTTAGAAAATAATTAAATGAATATAAACACGTAAAAGTCAAAATATCACAAATATAACCTTGTAACAAACTACGTATTACCATTCTTTAGTATGACGTAACGATTTCATAACACACATCTAAACACCCAAAAATTCACTCTTAAAGCTACACAAAAACATGAAGCATTTATATAACTAAGCTAATAGGACCACCTTTCGATATATAGGAATATTTGAGAGTATTCTTGCCATTTTAAAAGCACATGCTGGAAAAAAAAACTCCCAAAATCAGTTTGTTACGAACATAACTTCAGAGACATTTCATCAAATGAATAAGAAAAATATAGAAACTTCACAAAAAGGTGATTGTTTAAGAAAAAAATGGACTTCAATTTAATCTAGACTAAAACTTACTGTGAATTGGAAAAGCCATTCAAAGCTTCCTGCAAAATCAAATGATATATGATTAACCTAAATTAAAAATCGTTATATGAATACTATTTGGTGATCGAGATTAGTTAACTAACTTATTGAGGAGAAGAATATGAAGAAGCAGAAGAAATTACCTCATGCAAGATAGTTGAGATTGGGAAGAATCAAAGCTGAAAATATTTGTTTTTCTTATGATGATGATGATGATGATAATGATGATGGCGATTTGTTCTATTGTTGGGGTTTGATAGGAAGGGTGAAAATATATGGGAGAGGCGGGTGAAAAAAAGGGGAGGGAGGATCCAATTTTTGGTTTATCTCGTCCGAAAATTTGGCTTCTTCNAAACACGTAAAAGTCAAAATATCACAAATATAACCTTGTAACAAACTACGTATTACCATTCTTTAGTATGACGTAACGATTTCATAACACACATCTAAACACCCAAAAATTCACTCTTAAAGCTACACAAAAACATGAAGCATTTATATAACTAAGCTAATAGGACCACCTTTCGATATATAGGAATATTTGAGAGTATTCTTGCCATTTTAAAAGCACATGCTGGAAAAAAAAACTCCCAAAATCAGTTTGTTACGAACATAACTTCAGAGACATTTCATCAAATGAATAAGAAAAATATAGAAACTTCACAAAAAGGTGATTGTTTAAGAAAAAAATGGACTTCAATTTAATCTAGACTAAAACTTACTGTGAATTGGAAAAGCCATTCAAAGCTTCCTGCAAAATCAAATGATATATGATTAACCTAAATTAAAAATCGTTATATGAATACTATTTGGTGATCGAGATTAGTTAACTAACTTATTGAGGAGAAGAATATGAAGAAGCAGAAGAAATTACCTCATGCAAGATAGTTGAGATTGGGAAGAATCAAAGCTGAAAATATTTGTTTTTCTTATGATGATGATGATGATGATAATGATGATGGCGATTTGTTCTATTGTTGGGGTTTGATAGGAAGGGTGAAAATATATGGGAGAGGCGGGTGAAAAAAAGGGGAGGGAGGATCCAATTTTTGGTTTATCTCGTCCGAAAATTTGGCTTCTTCCACTGAAAGCTTTGACTTTTTAAAACAATATCAAAAATAATGTGTAATTTAAATTGTTAAAAGCAAAATGACAAATGTAGACATCTTAGAATTTAAGTATTTCTTTTTTAAAGGGGCATAATTGTCTTTTTCATACTCTCCTATATTAGAATATATATATATATATATATATATATATATATATATATATATATATATATATATATATATATATATATATATATATATATATATATATATATATATATATATATATATATATATATTATATATAAGCGTATGACGTCATTAATGCCACCTCATTGCCCAGTAATTCATTATCAGCCATGCCATCACATTGTTGCCATGTAAGCAACTATTAGACTAATTAAAATCGGATGAAATTTTTAAAAAATATGAAATTGCCAAGATTCGAACATGGGATGGTCGGCACAACTAAACAACACCTCAACCATTGGAGCATACCAATGGTTGTGATAAAATTTGCAACTCAAAACCTATATCCTAACGTTTACAAAATATGACACAAATTTTGTAAAACATATATCCTTATTAAACAAAACATACGTATATTTTTCTCCAAGAAAAACCCTAATCCGAAAACTCTGAACTCTCTCCATGAAGAAAACTCTATCATGATTTTAGGGTTTTAAGTTTAAAGATCATTCTGTAAAGAGTCAACCCTGGTGTGATCTTTTTCCTATCGAGTATTTATGTAATCCATGAGATTCGTTGTTGTTAGGTTTTTTAGTGTGTCTTTAAATTAAGACAAGTTAAAAAAAAATCATCTGATTCTTTCAAATTAAGACTGCAATGATCCATGACAGAATGTGCTCGACAGTACCATCGACAAGCACGCGCCACAGAAAAGCTAGGGCTTTTCCACAGGATTTGTTCGTTAATTTTTCTATGCATGTTCGGCTTATTACCTGTTATAGTGTTTACTACTGATTCGATGCTACATACAATTCTTGCTGTTAGATCAGCAGATCACAAACAAGTTTTCACAAGAATGCTTTGGGTTTTAGATATTGTTAGAATAACATTGCTATGGTCTGTAGTTTGAAGTGTCAACTGAATCTCATTTGATGTATTTATTTATTGTCAATCTTATTGTGATTTGTTTCATTATCATGGCAAGTAGGGTAAGGTTTGTAAAAGCAGAAATCACGGGTCGTGGTTTCAGCAGTGGTGGGGGACAGAGTTCACCCGATTACCTTTTTGGTAGCGCCAAAGACCAAAAAAGGCAACGCAGAAGCAAATTATATCAATGACATGCTTGATAATTAAATAGTTCTTATGCATCATATGTGTTTGTGATTAGTTATGTATGCTTTGATTCACCGCCATTGTTCTTCATTTTGCGGTTCACTGTATCACTTATACCAACTCACTACCTATCTTAGGTAATCTCATTTTTTTTCAGGTCGCATGTGATTTACTATGAAGAGGGCAGATCCATTACCTTTTGGTATCTCATCATATGATGAAGCTGAACCTTCATCATCCAATGGTAGCAATAACCGGTCTGTTGGAAAGCGACCATAAATTGAGACCGCACTTATCAGTCCTGCCAAAAAAGTAGTAGAAACTGAAGGTAATTTTTTCCCTTTTGGATAGTGGTAAAAAGTGAAACTAATGTCATATTAGCCATTGTGGCGATTAAGGTTCACGTTTTCTGATTTTAGGGGTGCTTGGATATGTGGTATATGTTAGTGTTGCAAACTGAAGTCGTAACAATCAATTTCCACCAATAACTAAAGTGTATGAAGGCTGAATCAGCCAACCCAGTCCGATTAGTTAAAAGGGCCACATGTTTTGTTGCCATACACTTTCGTAACACACTGATTAATGGTAGACAAAACTACTATGATGATTTAAAGTCATGTATGTAACTGATGACAACAATCTTGATGTTGTTTCTTTACAGGGTCTGTGCGCGCTGCGGCCTCCAGGGGCGGAGCTATTAAGGGACCGGGAAGGGTCCCGGCCCCCCTAGGCCTAAGCACGTTAGTGTATTTTTTCACGATTTCATGTGTTATTCCGGAAAAAAAAATTGTTTCGGCCCTCCCATTTAATGTTCTTCCGGAACAAAATTTGTTTCGGCCCTCCCAATTTTTTTTTTCTAGCTCCGCCACTGGCGGCCTCGACAGTTACACTGATGCGTGCTCCAGCTTCGACCTGTACTGCTGAGACACCACGGGACACAGGTTCACTACATGTTACACTTTACTTTACACCGTTTTCCTTTCTTAATGTTTACATCAGCTGGATTCTTTGGGACTGTCATTCTTTTTGTTACATTCATTGGTTTTGTAGCTACCCTGCGGCCCACAACCAGAAATGCCCGCTTATGAATCGCTTACTTACTTTTCTCATATTTAACTTATAGTTGCTGGAAAATTTGCAATCAAGCTGTGATTTGCAAGCAGTAAGCCATGTTGTTTTGTTGTTTAGGATATAATAAAGAAGGAAAGAACATTAACTAAAGAGCACCAACCGTTAATTCTACTAGGTACATATCTTAATCGGCGATTTGTTGTTTTGGACTAAAAATCATCCCAAAGTGCAGCTCAAAACAAGTTGCAAATTCAGCCATTAGACCTGAAGGGCTGTTTGAAAAATGTTCGTTATAACTGTCGAAACTGTTCATAAAGATGATAATAGAGAAGAATACAGCACCAATTTTCTCATGCCACCTCAAGAATGAGGACAAAGTGATATTAAGTTTTTTGAGAGGCTCGATGCAGAGCTTAACAAGGTGAATACTTTTTCTAGGGACAAGGTAGAGGAAGTGATTGAGGAGGCTGCTTCGTTAAATATGCAGATGAATGCTTTAATAGCGTTGCGGATCAAGGTGGAACAACCGGATTCAAGTAATAGTCGTTCCTAGAGAAATGTGTCTAAGGATAGTAGCTCGACAGAATCCATGGAAGTTAACTCTCCAAGCAGAATAGATCCATTAGGTATGTTCCTTATGCATATAATAATGAGTTGCGTAATTATCTTTCCAGATCTGAATTTGTATTTGAATTTATATATTGCAGAGAACAGACATACAGATTCAAACGTAAATATTGACATAACTAATAATCATGAACAAGGTGAGTTTAGTTCCTGTTTTAGTCCTTTTGTGTTGTGGCATGGCTGATCAGTGTTTTTGAACAATTCTTTTATAACCGAATTACCTACAATTTTGGATAATGTGCTACATTAATCATAATTGAAGAAAGATGACACCTAAAATAATCATAATTAAAAGCTTGACACTCATAAACCTAACTAAAGTAAAGATCTTTAACAAGATGACACCTACAATTTTGGTTTCTCATTTCCTTATAAATGATATGCCCGTCCATGAAAGATGACAGAAGTTTTCACAAGAACTTCATGTAAGCTCTTATGAGTTACGGAGTATTTATAATATTTTTACACTTTAGGTTAATCATCTCCTGGACCGAGTGGAGGGTATCTTTATTAGATACTTTGCAAACTCCAACCGAAGAGAAGGTATGAAACTATTAAGGCCAAAACGGAAGAGGGAACAGCACAGGGTGACATTCTTTTCAGGTACATAAATTACCAACACTACAAAAAAGCACGCCATTTTACACATTTTATATGGTACATCTTCACACTTTAAAGTGTGTACAATTTCATTCTCCACACTTTCCACTTGTGTGGGGATTTTTGGTGTTACAAAATTATTATGAATTGCTACACTTATTTTTGTGAACATACAAATAAATTATTCACAGAAGTTAGTGTGGAGAAATACATTTTTTTTGTCACACAATTAGTTGTGAACATGAGGAAAGCAGCTTCACATTGTAAACTGTGGACAAATATTGAAAAGTCCACATTTGGAAATGTGAAGGACAATAATTGAAAAGTTGAAGTGTGAACAAACAAGAAGGAGCTACACCTGGTAGTTATAAAAACTTCACACCTGAAAGTGTGAACAAACCAACCAAAGCCAACTAGAAAAGTTCACACTTGAAAGTGTGACAAATTATATAGTTCTCAAAACGAATTACATATCCAGATTTGAATATCCAGGTTTTTACAAATTATATAATGCTCAAAACAAATTCCAGATTTCAATATCCAGATATTTACAAATTATATAATGCTCAAAACAAATTCCAGATTTCAATATCCAGATTTTTAAATCTTCAACATCAAGGACTCGATTACATCGTATAAGCTGGATTGAACTTGAGAAAAATCATAACATTCTGCAATTACTTTTGAGTTTTAACGAACATCTACCACAATGCTACAATTACTTCAGATACAAATTTCGAGTTTTAACAAGAATCTACCACAATTCAGAATCTCTAGCCACCTGCAACAATTCTGCAATTCTGCTTCTACAACAATTCTGCAATTCTACTCATATCCAAAGCCACCTGCAACATATACGCAATTCACTTCAAAGATGGAGTGGCTGTTTATTTATGGGATGGATCTA
>LBNU01021200.1:256389-267177 GCA_014162995.1 Artemisia annua
AGTGGTCTATTTGAAGGTAAATGACCTAAAGCATCATGGACCAAACTTCTTATCTCATCATCACCAAAAGTAGTATTCTGAACAAAACTAGGTCGAGATGGTTGTAAAGGTTCTGAAGTCTCCCCATGAACCGACCAATTTGTGTACCCCGGTAAAAATCCATAACGCAATATGTGACCATGACAAGTACCCACGTCCCAATGCTTAACGTTACAACATCTAAGACATGGACAAGCAATTACTCCTCTTATACTTCTAGCACGAGCAAATTCAATAAAAGACTTCACTCCTTCTTTAAAAGTTTCGCTTGTTATATGAGCTTTAATCCAATTTTTATCCATTTATGCAACTTACCTAAACATGTCCATCCAATTAAACATCTAAACATCAATCTATAATCGATTTCAGCTTCAAACCAAAAACATGTATACTAACTGTTTTATACTCGAGTTACATAATAACGTAAACAGAAACTAGCGTAAACCAAAAACATGTATACTAACTGTTTTATACTCGAGTTACGTGATTTCAGCTTCAAACCAAAAACATGTATACTAACTGTTATCACATATCGTGCATTTTTTATGACTGTAACAAGAAAGGGTAGGAAAAAGCAGATAAGAGAATCAAATTTTCACATATGATCATTTACTAGATATAAAATAACTTGAAAACAACACACTGATAATAACAGAACCTATAATCTCATTCTCAATAACAAGCTGTGTGATCAGAATTCAATAACATAATAGATTACAAATACTTATTTTAATAAATCACCATTGCTTAAACGCACATGTTTTAATCACCACAAAAGCACTATGTTACACTAGTTTCTTGATAAACGACAACCATATTTTCACCCGAACAGTCAATGCGCTATATAATTTACCTACAACTCATAATATTGTTGGTATAAAACACGCATAGATTAAGTATTATCATCTTCTAAGTTATTGTAAATACGCTTCTAACAAATCTCTTAGCACATCTCATAATTGGCTGCAGAAGTAATTACATGTGAGCTTTAAACTAGACCAAAATGAATTACACTACTACTCGTCAATCGTCATTTACTGATCTAGGCAGTGGTTGCAGATGCGCTAATATTGTCCAAACAATATCTACAACTTACCCAAACTTCTACTAGAGGAGCCTAAATGTTAGTATGAAATAAAAGCTGTTCAGCCAACACATTAATTCTTTAGTTACATATCCAAATCATGAAAGACCCAATCATTATTTATTAACAGTTAATCATTTTATTTCTCCAAAATTTCACACATGACCTCTATTCTTCAGCAAAATGTTTGCTAATGACGCTGGCATAACTCTAACAATATCGGTTGTGTAACCTATCCGAAACCTATCTCATACAAAACTTAACTTATCTAAAACATTCCTACATTTACCTAAACCTGATTTAATTTGCATCAGATTCTAAATACATACATACGTCTTCTGCGTCACTAATCAGTTCACATTTCATCAAATCGCATTCACCAATCGATACAGTCACCAATACTAGTTCACATTTCAACACATTCAGCCATAATTTATCAAAAACTATCCTCGTGCCGTGAGTTCAACAGCTTAATAACACAATAACAGCTTCAATACTTTTACAAATTATAATTATCGCCTACATCCGAGTCAAGGACTCGCCCTCTATCAAAACCTCATATATTCACCGTTTACCTACTATAACTAACAAAATGCACGCAAGTATCGTTAATAATTTCCATACTCGTTACTATAATTATCGCCTACATGTGAGTCAAGGACTCGCGCTCTATCAAAACCTCATATATTCACCATTTACCTACTATACGCTTATAACTAGCAACAAAAAGTATTTCCTAAAAATTGCTACAATCGTTACTATAACCAGTAAAACACGAATGCATCTATCGTGGTACCTGAAGAAGCCTAGCAAAGTTAGTTTGCTTATCAAGCACTTGACTAACAACAAGACCTGGTATAATCAAAATTCCCCACACCGTCTCCAAACTCGCCTCAATCGCCACTTTCGACCGAGTTAATCAAAATCGTACCAGATTCAAGCGGATTGAATTGAACGAAACCCAAACGAACACCTAAATGTATCGAAACTCCATTGTACGTCAAGCGGATTGAATTGAACGAAACCCTAAGATTGAATTGAACGAAACTCCATTGTACGTCAAGTGTGATTTAGTTATTGTGTGAATTTGGGGATTTTGTGAGGCGGGATTTTGTGAATCGAAAATAAATTGGGGATTTATAGTTAGAATATAAATTGGGGATTTTTTTTTTAATTTTTTTTAAAGTATTCAGGAGTCAAAATAAATTGGGTATTTTTAAAGACAAAGAGGAGAAGGAGGTACATTTATGACACGTGTTAATTTAAGAAAGTTCACACTTTTGCATGTTAAGTATTTTTAAAACTTTTAAATAATTTGCCACACTTTAAAGTGTGAAATCACACCTATTTGTCCTCTAAATTTATTTTTACGCTTAGATGTGTTACACAATTATGTATATATTTTACACACTTTTGGGTGTTAAGAAAGCATAATATTTATCCACACTTGAAACCGTGAATGTTATTTAATCACATTTTTAAGTGTATAATTTTTTTTCTACAATGAGAAGTGTGAATTTTTTAATTCTTTTTGTGTCCATAATTTGTACACATTCACAACTGTGAACAACATAGCAAAATTATTCACATTTTCATAAGTGTGGAAAAAAAAGTGTGTACTATGGCCACTTTTTTTTGTAGTGCAACAACACACATACTTACTTGATTTAGCTTCTAGATGGCATTATGTTCGTGCTCAAAAAAAATAATCCCTTGAAATATATATTTTGTCTGACCATGAAGACTTGAAGAGGTGGTAAAGTGAGGGTAGGTTAACAGATCAAAATGGGTATTTCATATGGGTAGAAATGGTTCGGGTGGAATCCAACCCATGTTTCTTCATAATGTAATTTTTTCCATATTTTCATAA
The DNA here is from genome assembly GCA_014162995.1 of Artemisia annua. Classification (NCBI taxonomy): domain Eukaryota; kingdom Viridiplantae; phylum Streptophyta; class Magnoliopsida; order Asterales; family Asteraceae; genus Artemisia; species Artemisia annua. Next base: position 259,383 of record LBNU01021200.1, read on the forward strand.
TGTGATTTTTTCCCTATTTCATAATGGGTCGGGTGGGATTAGCTAATTGGAAGTATCTGTGTGTAGGAGCCGGTTTGGTAGAACTCCTGTTGTCAGCAACAATAAATAGCTTCATCTCCTTTGTTTAAATCTATACTTTGTGCATCGGCAATTCCACTTAAACCTCTGAATTCTTGCGGGGTAAGAAAATTCTTGCAGGTTCGATTAGTGAACATCGTTTAATATAAAAGGTCATCAACATGATTTTCCTAACTGATTAAAGTTAGCGTTTTAATTCTTATCAGGAACTGATAAAAAGAAGTTGAAGAAGCTGTCTACTTTTATTTATGACGAAGAAAAAGCTTTGGAGGTAAAAAAATATTTATGTTAATCCTCGTGTTGAAGCCATTACAGCTGAAGTATTGATATCCAGGTTCCCTCCTTCTTCACTTTGACAGTTTATACAGCTAATTGTGTATAAAACTAGGTGGGGCAACATGTACTCTTGCTTCTGTATTTGGCTATGGGTAAACAATTCCTCATTTGTTGAAATTCCTACATGCCGCTGTATTTGGCTAAAATATGTTGCCCCTGCTATTTCCTTTAACATTTGTTGCTTATGAATATACATCAGATTAAGTGGAGTCTCTTTTGACTTGATTAATGGATGATTTTGGTCATATAGATTCTTTTGTTTATAGCCACGAAATGGATGGGTTTAGTAGGATTAGCATAAATAAACCTTAATGTCATTCATACCATCATAGAGAATTGTATTTCATAATGAAAGGGATTCATTCTTAAACATTCAATCTTCATTAAGGTATATAAATGTACTAATTTATACCTCTGCTCTTTTTAATGAATGGATAAAGTTATCGCTGTCTGAGATGGTAGTCGGAATTTATTCTATCATTTCCAAATGTCCAGTTGCAAACTAATGACATTGGGATGTAAACGTCACCGTTATAAAGGAGGATATAAGCAGGTCTAAGGAAGGAATATCAATACTACTCTCACCCAGGAGTCGAATTGCCCAGGTAATTCTTCATTTGAGTTATGTTAGTTGTTTTAGGATTTAGATGTTCTTGATGGCGATGTGGAAGTAGTATTTTAACTTTACGCTCGGGGACAAATCGTTTTACAGATTCTGACTGTGTTCCCATGAGGTATATTTCCTTTTCTCCTATGATTTGGTAAAATGAAAAATCATGGTGCGGTACTCCTGACGGATCATGGTTCTGTTATTAGGTGATACCAGATTTTGAGGAAGCTGTTGCTCTTTTTGTTTATGCTGCTGTCATTGGTGGTATTTCAGTTTCCTACTCCGGGTAAAAGTTAATGGGTTTCTATATGTTCACATGAAAGAACAAATAGACAGCATGTTCACATATATTTATATCATTTATTGATCATGGTTGGTTTATTCGAAAAGATTAGCTCTTTGTTAGTGGCTTTGATATTCATTTATCACGTGACCATGCTGATATTGTGATACCAACATTTTATGTATATTATATTGGGTTGTGACACTATTTAGGAAGATCAATGGAAATACTTTAACTATAGCAGGAAAACAGTGGATCATGGATTGTTAATCATATCTTATTTAAGTTGCATATTTTTAGTCCCTTCATGCTCTTTTTACACAATATGAAAATTATCATGCTTAACTTACTGGAAAGAGAATGGATATTTATCCATTTCCAACTTACTAAGAATAGGTAATTTTTTGTGGTGTGTTATCTTTTTAATTTGTTAACTGCATAGAAAAATGCTTTTTGATAAAGAGCTGACTAACTAATTTAGTGATTAGTAGTTCATGTTGTTATCAAAATAATTGCGCTTGACTGATGGTGCAACAACAAAGATAACATTAATTGTTAAAGGGTGTTTGGGATTGCGTTTTAGGAGTGATAGTATAATTGTTCCTGTCGAACCACTGATAATTGGGCTCATTATTCTACCTCTTAGCTTTTCTTCTTAAATGCGACTTAGAAATCTTAAGTTGACCACCTTTAGTGTCCTTGTGCAACAGTGAGACTGTCAAATTCGGTCACACCACATTTTTCTGGAACGAAAACCGCTCTGGCTACTTCAACTCAGAGTTGGAAGAATATGCTGACATTCCAAGTGATGGTTGTATTATTACCTTCAACGTCCAACCAAAGATGAAGGCTTTGGAGATTGGTGAGAAGGCCCGTGATGCTATCCGCAGTGGAAAATTTGACCAGGTAAGCAATAATTGCCTTTTCACTTCTACTAACCTTTTGCAATTTATATGTATATCTCATTTAACCTAACATGGGTTAAAATAGATTAACACAATTTCGTACTCTCACACATTTGGCATTAAAGTTGGGTCAAAATAGATTCATTATTGGAGTTGGCTACAAGATATAATGAGGTATTGATGGCAATAACTATAAACTTTGTTTCCCCATATCAAAGTGAAAAGAAAGGAGATGGCGAATGCATTTACTGATGATGCAAGAATAGAAGAGTTGAAATACATTCAGTCATCAAATATTAATGTCTCCAACTTTGTTACCGAGAGGCTTTCCGCCCAATATAACTAACCTATAGTAATTCGAATAGTATCTGTCCCAGTAGCTGTTTGTTGTTTGATATATCTACTGATCTGTATCGTCATTTTTGTACTTATCTTACCCTTATTTATGTTGTATCCTCACCTATGGAAAGATTTAGTTTATGCAGGTAAAACATTATATAGTAGTTGATATAGTCACCACCATAGGTTAGTCTGATACAATTTATATCAGTTGTAACTTAATTTTCGTTATTGCAGGGCTTCCAATCAAGCACATTGAGAAGAAAAAAAGAGACTACGGAGAAGCTATAAGAGTTTTTAAATTGATAAGTGATGCAATGAACAATAAGGTCACACGTGATAACTACAACAAGCTTTACAGGCGATCAATTCTATAAGCTGCACGTGTGGAAGCTTACGAGGTGGTTGTTCAGATTCTACGTGGTTGTGATAACGTCAAGATGTATATGAATGAAAGAAGACATGATGTTTTCCAGTTAGCAATATTAAACCGTTCGGAAAAAGTTTACAATCGTTTATCTCCCGGGACTTGGAGTAATGAGGAGAGAGTATTTGAGACTGATTGTGCTATCAATGCGGTACTTTAACTTTTTTTTTTTCTTTTTATCATTATCTCATCTGTTTGAATTTATAAATGAATTTAAATCTCTTGTGATTTTCTTGGTATAGGGTAATTCATGTGGACCCCATGTGAATATAGATGGTGAAGTTATAGGTGTTAACACATCATGGAATGTTGGCAGCTGATGGATTGAGCTTTTATGTACCAATTGACTCTGTATCGAACATTATAGAGCAACAAAAGGGTAAGCAATATTTTTTAGAAATAAATATAACTTAAATATGTCAATCGGTAGTTCAAGCTGTTTTCTCTTTGCTCTTTTACTAAAGTCCGCATCTGAACCTACCAGATAATGAATATTTGTGTTTGGAAGGGTAGATTTTTCTTTAGCGAAAGAAGGTGTGTAACTTAATTTACCCTAATTAGTATATATAGGATGTTTGGATTTGTGCTTTAAAACTGATTATCTCCTTTTACAATGTCACTTTTGGGGGCATTGATCGAAAACCTGCATGTATGGGAAATTTGCAACAGGTGGCTGTCGTGGATTTGCAAGTGTGGGAAACAATGTTGCGAGTAATAATTCTTGCTTTTGGTATACGGTAGCTACAATGTGAATTTGAGTGTGGGCTGTTGAAACAAATTTTGTTGCCATGATAGCTGCTCTAGGATACCAAGTAAAGAAAAAGCGTCCAGAGGACAACTATGTGAAAACATGACTTCAGTAGGAACCGAAAGTATAATATTAGCTGTAAAATCATCATGTGACTACATGAAGGAGAAAAAGAACATCACATGTACAGAGATGTGAGTTTGATCATTCTTTTGTATGTGTTTTTTTAGTACATGTGAGAAAATGGGCAGTTTGGTAAAACGGGTTAGGCCGATCCACAAATACATTTATCTATGTATTCTAATTTTAAATTATAATGTGCTAAATATGTATACAAAGAATAATCAAGCCTTTTCACATAAAACGATTTAGGAGGTTTGATGCATTTGGAAGATACTTCGTATGTGAAAAATATTGTTTTAATTTTTATGACAGATTGGTCATAACATTTCTTTTGTAAGATTGACTGCTATATTTCAGGTAAATTATTTATCTTCCTTGTGCAGCAAGAAATGGTGTGTATGCTAACGTGGTAGAAAAAGTGAGAGAGGCCTTTGAAGCGCAAGAAGTATTAAGGCTTGATTGTGCTCATGTGGGTATGAGCGACTGCAATAGATTGTGTATTTCTGGCATGGTCGGGTTGGGTTGACAAAACACTTACTTTCTGAATAAATAATTTTAAAACAATCAAAATGCAAATATGTTCTGAACATATATATAATTTCGATAATATACCGTTATTCTAAGGAAATGATAGTTCGGCTACTTCCAACCCATTTAACTCATTTGGTCCGTTTCCATTTTGGTTATATGTGTTTTATTATACTTTTAGGGATAGATCATAACTTGAATCCATGCATTTCTAAATGTGATTATACACTAGATAAACTTTTATTAATTAGATGTACTTATTTATGCCTTATTCTACAGATAAATAATGCAGGAATAAGCTATAATACTGGATCAGATAATTCTGTTGAATGTGCTGAAAACGTGATCAACACCAACTATATTGGCACCAAAAATATGGTTAAAGCTACAATCCCATTGATGAGGACTCTGCTGAAGATGATAAAAAACTCCAAACCATCAAGCTTGGTGATTCATTTCTTTTCGGTAGCCATTTTTGGTGTTGGTCGATTGTTACTTCCATATCCTACACTAAAACGCACTTGGCTAGGTGCAAGATTGATCTTAGTAGGTATCGGACCTGATTATATAATAGGTATTTTTAGTTATTTTTCTATTTTAGACCAAGTAACAAAAATTTCAATACTGATAGTGTGTTACCAATACCGAACATCATACCCTTTTGTTTCTATGTCAAAAGCTATTGTCAAAGTTTCTCCTCCAGTAGCTACATTATATTATCGTTTAGTTTTCCTAATTATATCACACCCTTCCATTAGGGCTTCTTACTTGGGAAAAAAATCCCATGCAATAATCAACGACGTGAAACAACCCCCCGCCCTTCAACGTAGGTACGTGTTTCTCACAAGCGTCATTAGCCAATGAGGCTTCAGTGTAAGTATTTATCATTATTTCAACTAAAATAATAGCGATATTTGTTTGTTTGATTTCTGATATTTAATGAAAATTTGAGAGATAATTTGATGCATTAGCAAGCTTCTCCGGCCATCAATTTCTAAATCACCCACCACTGGATTTATGGTATGATACGGGGTATGCATCTATACATGGCACTAATCGAGGTTATAGTCAATCGTACATTTAGATTAATAAGTAGTTAACTATACTGATAACAAATTGGGAGTGTAGCTCATATGGTAGAGCTCTAGCTCTACACTAGCCTTCAAAGCCCGCCCGATGGGCGGGCATGCTTTCTAAGCCCTACCGGGCGCATGACACGCTTTGTAAGTCATATTGGGCACATGGACCGCCCATTTAGTGATGATGTTGTTTTTACGAAGAGAAGGAACGATTTGGTTAATGTAATTGTATTCAATGTTGATGGTAGTAGCAACTTACTTGTCTCCATTCTTCTGCCCCTCCCCTTGATACTGCACTTAGATCATGGGAATGTATAATTTTCAGTTAGTGATTCCAATTAGCAATGTAGGTTGATGCTTTTTATGGTGGACGTATCCTAGCTCGTATTATTTAATGCAACATTAAACGTAAATCTACCAAATACATTCAATGTATAAACAATTAGTTGCGGGTTAGCTTCGTGTACAACCCTATGCCACAGTTCAAAAAAGAAACTGTTATCCCACATAGTTTTAGTTCAAAGATATATTGTTGTTCTAAAGGGACATCATATTAACAAACATGAAATATTAGTCTAATTAACAAACATGAAATATGGGTATTGCCTTGCTGTGACCATCTTCATTACGCTGTTCGTAGTGGGCCAGTTTGATTCGCATCATTTTATCCTTCTCAAAACCACAGTCTATACCAAACTGGTTCCAGTTGCCTTGCATCACTAAATACTTGATTTCTAAATGGGTTGTGCCTATCCGTAATTACCTTCAGCTTTACTGAATACACCCAATCCATGTGAACAATTCGGCCTTCCTTGTATTTTTCCATGTTTAAGTCATCCCATATATCTGACTCGATGATCTGTTTAGTGTCGCGCGTGAGTGGCTACATTAACTAATTGTAGATTTCGGTACACAAAGTATGTATAACTTACCAATGGATAGTGATGTCCAGTATCTGGTCTGATGTCTTCATTTACATGTGTAGCGTGATGGTACCATGTGCAGATATGATGCATCCTTGGATCTGCAGTAAGTATTTGAAATAAAATTTTTGTTATGAACAGAAATCTAAAGTTATANTGTTTAGTGTCGCGCGTGAGTGGCTACATTAACTAATTGTAGATTTCGGTACACAAAGTATGTATAACTTACCAATGGATAGTGATGTCTAGTATCTGGTTTGAACCTTGTGTAGACCAACCTGTCTTCATTTACATGTGTAGCGTGATGGTACCATGTGCAGATATGATGCATCCTTGGATCTGCAGTAAGTATTTGAAATATAATTTTTGTTATGAACAGAAATCTAAAGTTATAATTATTATTTTTTTGTACGTACCATTTATATCACGGTTAAGTATTGGTCTGGGTGGCCTTTTGAGCGTTGTTGTTCTTATATCTTCCTTGCTAAGTCCCAGACCATCGTATCCCCCTATCACTACTACCGATAGTGCATAATTTGGGAGATTTGTAAACACAAGTTTCTGCCCCCATTGTTTTCTTTAAATGAAGTTTAACTGTATGTCTTAAAAGTTTAGTGTTGTTAATATTTTTTAAATGTCAGTTGTGTTATTTTTTTTAAAAAAATTTTGTTATTATAATATTTTAACTTGTTAGTTTGATATTGTAAAAAGTTAATGCATTGTTAACAATATTGATGTATGTATTATAGTTTTTAAAATTTTTTGCAATGAAACTAAACCTAATGTTTTCTTAATAAATGTACTAATTTACATATGCCCAATTCATGATTTATATGTGATCCAATTCATTTTATTACATATATTGTTATAAAATTGGAGTTGTTTCCCTTTGTGGTCACGGAGGTTACTCCGGGCTACCCAAAAAGGATAGTTGTTGAGGGATTAGTTGCTTGCAATGTCAAGCCGGAAAACCATGTCTACCAGAAAAAAACTTTGTTTTATATGTATGAGGGAACCTAAGTCACCCCTATTTCAAGACTTTGATCGGGCATGCTCTTTGATGTATGTGTTTTGTTAACGTTGTCCGAGTGTATTAGACTTACAATTACACGTTTAATATTTTTGTATACAGTATACGTTGTTTTATTTCCGTCGTTACTTATCTGTATTTTGATGTTTTGATTTCTCAATTGTGATATCTTACGGACTTTGAAATTATTTCGACAGCTATTGATTATTTTTCACAGATATACTTACCATATTTCAAGTAAATAATGCATTTTAAAGAATGTATCATCTTTACATTTATGTAAGTAACACTTTGATGTTGGTCCATGTCACAAGTCAATAATGCATTGTAAATAATGTACAATGGTCATATATACATGTAACTAATACCTTGATGTTGGTCCTACA
>LBNU01021200.1:273546-314355 GCA_014162995.1 Artemisia annua
CCCCCCCCTTCAAAATTAAGGACTTTTAACATACTTAAACCCGAGGAGCGTTTATTTAATTTTTTGTTGCACAAACAGTCACTAGATTTAATTCATGGACTGTTTATGTAATCAATAGTAAACGGTAGAGACCTTTTTTTGCAATTTTTCAAGACCATTTTTGCCATTTATCAATGTTTACTATTTGGTAGTGAATGGTAAACATTTGGTGAATAGTAACCATTTGACAAATGTACATATTTAAATATAATTAAATTTAATTTAAAATTAAAACTAAACTAACATTAAAATTCCTAATCAACTCACTTCTACATTAATAGTAGGTGCCCACAGAATGAAATACATTGCAGAAAATTACAGAAATAGTCTTTTGTCAATACTAACTATGAAGGGTACTAGTAGACATTGTGAATTTGTGACTAAAAATCAAAATTAACCAAATATTAAAAGAGCCAATAACGAAAGTGACTAGATACTTTAGGGCCAAATGTAAAACCACATAGTGTTTCTAATTTTCTATGGACCATATTCGGCAAGAGACCATTTCATGATTTTAAGCAATACCACAAAAAATACATGTACTTATTTACTTTGTCTATTGGGAAATCTATTGGAACATTTTTGTTGTAGTAGTTGGAAAGGGCACATCAAAACTACATCCTACGGGAAAATAAGAGGCATGAGTCGTTTGATATGTATGAACCCATGCGTGACAAAAGAAGAGGTCAATATGATGATTCTAAAGTTAATATTTATAATGCTTTAACATGTGTGGTTAGAAGTCAAATCATTGTGGCGAAACTAATCTTTTAAGTTGGTGGCGATTAGACTAAAATCACATGTTACACCTTATACTAATGACATAAATGAAAAATAAATCATGGGACCATAAAAATATAGTTTTAGTTCATGATCATGAATCATGATGTTTGATATATGTTTTTTCGTTTTAACTAAGAGGCCTAGGTACCCAATGTTTTCCCGAGCGTTTTCCCGCTTAACGCAACCGGACGGCGCGAGTTGGGTACCGTAGCTCGCGTTTTCGAGTCCTGAGCCATCGTCACCAGCCGAGATGGTCCCGGAAAACGCAACCGGATGGCGTGAGGTGGGTACCGTGGCTCGCGTTTTCCCGTTCCTTTTTCGCGTTTTCACGTTTTCTTTTTGTGGGTTTTGTGTAAATGTGTGTATGTTTTGTGTTTATGTGAGTTTGTCTTGTTTAAAACTTGTTTAAAACTTGCAGGTGGCGTGAGCAAGAAAATGGAGGCATAAGGTGGGGTGACTGTGTTTTAGAAAATGGACTGCGTGTATTTTGTATTTTGTGTTTAGGCATTATATTAGGGTTATAATTGGGCTGGTCATGGTATATTAACAAGCCTATATAACCGAATATTATTGTGCTGAGTAATTATGTGATTGGGCTTTTAATGGGCTTAGCTGAAATTATTTAAAACTAGAAAAGAAACCGTGCGTTGCTGCGGGTTTCTGAGATGAAGGACAAAGTTCGTATGTTTTTTTTTTTTTTTTTTTTTTTTTTTTTTAAATTGTTAAAGATAACGGTCACCTAACGTCAAGTTATTGACCAAGGACTGACTTTGCAATGAATGTATAACATGAAGGACCAATCATGTAAATTATTAGAGGACTAATTTTGCAACGGACTTCTGAGATGAAGGACAAATTTTGTACGGATTTATTAAAAAAAAAAAATTAACGACCGTTAGTACTGTAGCGCTACAGTAACTAACGACCGTTAGTACTGTAGTACTACAGTGTTTTTGCTACAGTGTTTTATGTGTGTGTTGCTACAGTGTTTGGGGGTGCGCCCCATAAATGTTATATAGTAGTAATGTGTAGATATATTGATAGTAATTTAAATGATTTAAGGTTGTTAGTCTTTTAGTTATTTTTCTAACATTTTTAGTCCTAAAATTTATAAAAGTTTGATTTAAATGTATAAAATGAAAAGTGTTGATTTATTTAAATAAATAAATTAAAAAACAGAAAAAAAGAAAAAGAAAACAAATGGGGTTTAGGGGTACACGACGGCACCAGAAACTGGTCTTATGCGAGGGAGGGATGTTTTTGGTGTTGTGATGAATTCTGGTGTTATGAAGAAAGGTGCTGATGTGGCAGTACTTTTTCTCACTGCACCAGCGGACGGCTCCAGGGTACCTAATGCTCTAAGTATATAAATGCTCAAGTCATATTTACTACTCAAAATATTTGTTTGATAACATAGAGTGTAAGTGGTTTCCAAATTGGATTTTTATGTCTTTTTTGGTCTTGAATGACAATGATACGCAGTTATGCACCCACAAACAAAAGTTCCTTGTTTTCTTGTTGTACATAGTTTAGAGGATTGAAAATGTAGTTTTGTGCCGTATCTATTATTTTATTACTCTACAACACCTTATAAAATATTTTTCGTTTATGACCAAATACGGACCCTTAGTTATCAAACATTTCATTTTCAGGCTTATAATATATACATCCATCTTTTCTTATATAATAAAACAAAACTCAAAGTGGGTACTTTCGTATTTAAAAAAAAAAGATTATTTTCTTATTAGGTAATATTTTAATTATTATTTTTTAATTTATAAATTCGTTTTGTTGATATACTACACAAGTAGAAGATAAATACAAAAAATATAGATAAGCTTTAGACTTTCTAAATGATTATCTTTAATAATAAAAAACTATAACTAAAAATCATAAATCAAATAAAACAAAGATTAAATTATTTGTTTCTTTAATAAATAAATATAAACCATTCAAAAAAAAAAATTAAAAACCCGCGCGTGCACAGACATTATAACTAGTATCATATATTATAAAAGTGTTCAAAAAGCAAGGCTTGAAAAATTATTGTAGGAGCGTTATTTGTTAGAGATGACAAAGAAGAGGTACACATTTCCATTTGAGTTTCACACTGAACTAAAATTGTTTATATCCGCATACTAATAGTGCATAATCATGTCGACTATTTTTTTTTTTTTTTTTTTTTTTTTTATTATTTTTTTTTAAACGGCGAGTTAGTAGTTAGTGATCCGAGCCTACAGTGACATCCAGTTGGGCAGTATGCAAGCCTCGAACCTTTCTCCTTAGGGGATAAACCCCACTCCTGCTTCTATTTATTTCGGGCCCCTGAAGGTCCATGGTGAGACTCGAACCTGAGACCTCTCCAAGAAAACCTCCCCAAAGTTACCTTTGGTGGCCAACTGAGCTAGCCCAGTTGGTTTCGACTACATTATTGTTATCTATTTTAATGAATTTAGGGATAGTTTTGATAAATAAATTGGCTTGGGTCGTGTCTGGATTGGCAACCTGGCGTGTTTAATTAATTGTGTCGATATATTTAACCCTACACTGAACTCATTTATAAAACAGGTTAGCCGTGTAGACTCATTTTAAGACTCGAACAAAATTTCAAGGTATACACTCAAGTTTATAAGGAGAATGTTATTCCCTTCTAAGCAACATAATATATATTGCACATACCATTCCGAAAAACTTCAAATTGGTTAGGTTCTTTTGATAAATTTATGAAATCCATGACTTTTCATTTTTAGACTTTCAAGTATATTTTAAGCAGGTTGGCAGGTTGCAATCGATTGAAAATTTCAACTCTGATAGCGTATAGGACCTTCAGTCCAGCTGGCTAAGGCCCATACACTCTAAACTCGACCCAACAAGGTCAGATTCCAACAAAAGGCCTGAGAAATACTTCCCCAAGCGACCACAGGACAAAACCTGCATGACAAGCGCGTCTTGGCAAGGGCACGGCTGGTGATCTCACCAAGGCCGTTAGAACAAGCACAACGTGTCCCCATTATCCATTATCCCGATGTTCACCACGTGGATCATTTGGGACCATCAGATTACCTTTACGGGTTTTCACAACCATAAAGGTCCTCCTATAAATACTTGGCAATTTCCCCGAATGGCCCAAGCTAGTCACCTCAAGCTAGCTTTGGCAAAACTACACTTAAAATTATTATTCTCTCACGAATAATACACACACTCCCAACTGAGTCGACTCGTGAGTGTACCCCAACTTGTGACTCTGGTCACAACTTGGGATCCTTACCGAACGTGGGAAACCAAACAATCGACCACCCCCAAATTGTCAATATGTACCTTACATAAACATGGCGCCATCCGTGTTATAATATACTAATAGCCACAATTTTCTCATTTTTCCGATTAACCGGAAAAAGTATTTCCTCAGAAAACCAAAAAACACCCAACGTTTTGGACTTACCGACAAATGAAAACTAAGTTTTTAAATAATCCGTAGCCAGAAAACCAAGCGAAACGCTAACCATTTCTGATTCTTGGCTTCGGTAAACCCAAATCCCACTTTTCCGTCACAACAAAACTCATCCCTGCCCAGAAACAAAGGTTTCACCACGAAACTCTCGTCTCCAGGCAACAAGCCGAAACCCTATTTTTTTTAAAAAAAAACAAAAAACTTCACGACTACACAAAAAAAAAAAAAAAAAGAAAAAGAAAAAAGAAAAAAAAAGAACTCACTTCTCTAATCTTTCGAGTCACCGAAAAAAGTTACCGGCTCACCAGAGAACATAAAACTCATCGAAAACCCTACAAAAAACACATACGGTGTAGCAACGCGTACTTTTTAGGTCATTATATACCTTTTTACTCAAAACTGTTAATTTGAAAGTTATTTATTTACCTTTACGCGTAACTGTAAACTTAAACCGCGTAAACCAAAAAACTACATTTTTCGTGAAATGTCAATTTTCTAAGTCAATATTTGACTAATAACTCAAAATATTCACTTTTAACATTTACGTGTTTACTTAACCCTAAAACCGGGAGATGAACCCGCGTAACGTGAAAAACGACTTTCAATGCGTTCCTACACTAGGCCGAGCATGGTCTACATTAAATCAACACATTAAGGCTCTAAAAAGTTATTTTATGTGTCATCGCATTTAATTTCACAAGTCTCACGTTAAACGCGCATAATTTGCATTTTAACTCACGCGCACACGCTTTTTACATCAACCGACCAAGTAACCAAATAATACTCTCACCACTACTCCATATTTATAAAAATTCGAATTTCCCTCCCATCTATTCATCCTAAAACCGGCCACATATATATATATATATATATATATATATATATATATATATATATATATATATATATATATATATATATATATATATATATATATATATATATATGTGAGGGTTATTGTGAGATCATGCTTAAAGTTCTAAAAGTAAGACCCAATCTATACCGTTGGATCATTGTATGTTGTGTTGAATGAGATTAACATTAAATGAGTGACATTATTGCAACTAAAAATTGTTTCAAGGGTATTTTAGACAATTCAAACCCAAATGTTGTCAATCCTTTTTCAAATTTTCATCTACTATTTTATACAAAAATCTGGTTCACAATTTTTATAGATTAAACTGTTACACAAACAAGAATATTAAATNAAAAAAAAAAAAAAAATCAAAACCGGCGCCATCTTGTGGTCACCCCAACCCATTCCAAAATTTGCCAATCCAAGATAAACATGGTCTCATGCTATTTATGTTTGGATTTGTGTTATACTCAAATATTTGGCTGTATAATGAATGTCAACCTTGACAAACACATTACCACAAAATCAAAACTTTCTTATCCCTTCTATTGCTTTTGTTGCTATCGACCTCACACAAAACACATACACAATTCATTTTCTTGCTTGGTTCTTGGAAGATTTGGCTACAAAGAAGCTAGATTAGGTCATTTGGGTTATCACTCTTGGGTAATTAATCAAGATTTGGGTTGTTCTTGCATTAATCTCGATTTTCTTACTAAAGATTTGTAAGTCATCTTTTCCTAATTAAATTGTACTTTCTTAATGTTTAAAACATGTAGTTTCTAAAAGTACAAGTTAATTATAGAGATTTGCAAGTAAAGATTTGAAAACCATAGGTGTACATATATACATGTACACGACACACATAAAAAAACTTTCAAAATTTGTATCACCATGTTGTGTTTGTCATTTTGTGCTTAAATACATGTGCCAAGTTAGTTTGCGTATGATTTACAGTTTAATTATTGATTAATTGTTATGTTCACATTATAAATTGGTGGATGAGGAAAACTAGGTTAGTTGGAGTTGATTTGGGTTGAGAAAATGATAAAATTGGTGAAAGAGAACTGGGACTAGATTGGAGTTGTGATTCTGGTTGAACACGTAGCTTAAACGTCGAAATATACATCTTTGGACCTTGCTGTCCCAAAACAATAGGCTAGAAAAATAGAAAATAGACCTTATAAGCTAAACGTGGTCGCTTAAATCACTAAAAACGGATTTAAAACGAGAAAGTTACGTTATTTTGAAATTACAGCGAAAACTGTATTCTTATAATAAAAACTGCACTAATAGAAAAACTATATTTTCATAAACTTCAAGTAGTTTTTGAATCATTAGAAAATAAATTCTAACAAAATTCATACATAGTTACCCATTCACCACCGATCCTAACACATACACGGATCTTGGAAAATATGAGAGAGTGAGGTCCGTTGGTAGTGATTTCTGCCGGTGGCGGCTTTTTGCGATGGTGGCGGCTTTCTTTGGTGGTGGGAGTTGTGGTGGTCGGGATGGTGGTAGATGAGATGTGTGAAAGAGATGAGAGAGTTTTGTGTGTGTGTAATGTGAGTTGCGTATTGTGAGATGCGAGTGTGATAGGTTAAGGAAAAAGACAAAAAATGTAACAGTAATGAAATGAGTAAGAGACTAACAATGAAATTGTCTTTTGGACGAACTGACCAAAATACCCATCGTGTGCAAGTCACGTGGGTGAGATAGCGAGTAAAAATAACGACAATTATCGGTTGGGACCAAACGCGTACCAAAACGCCGACCGTGGGAACTATCCTGGCGGAACTCTAGAATGGAGGACCAAACGGGTAAATGAAGCGTAGTTGAAGGACCAAAGGTGTAATTTACCCTATATATTCCTTTTATCCGGTATTCCAGAAACATCTTGCGGATGCTTCTCGTGAGCCACAAGCCAAAACAAATGAAATCATCTCTTGCCATATATGTTGACACTTGACACTATGTTCCAATACCATGCACCCGCACCACAGCAGATCACAACTCCTCCTCCTCAATTAAACCCACCGCTTATCCCGGTAACCAGTCATCCCACTTATTAAACCCCCCTCACAAACCCCCCTCAACTCATCACAATTCTCAATAATCTCATATCAACAACAGTCAAAACACACACACACACAGCGTCATGGGTACGCTACTTAATTTCATAATTTCCGTTAAAATTTTTATATATATTTTTTTATCTTAAGTTCTTGATCTAACTTACTTTTCATTTTGTTGTTGTTGTTGTTTAGTAGGAAAGATCAAGATCGGAATCAACGGTACGTGGTTTATTTACTTTTTTATTAGAAGAAAAAAAGTTACTCCTTTGTTTTTTAATATAATAAAAAGCTAATAAGCCACGTGTTATAGGATTCGGAAGAATTGGAAGGTTGGTTGCAAGAGTAGCTCTACAAAGAGATGATGTTGAACTTGTTGCTGTTAATGATCCCTTCATCTCTGTTGAATACATGGTTTGTAGTGTCTTTTTTTTAGTTGGTTATATTTTTTTAATTTTTTTTTTTATTATTTATATTTGTGATATTGGTCAGTGGATCTATGAATCTATGTTGGGAATTTTGATATACAAAACTGAATATTGTAATATATAAACTAATTTTTTTAATACATGTCTAATTAATTAATTAATTAATTAATTAATTATGTAAGTGTAAAATGGTTTTTAGTTAAAGCTAAAGGATATCCCTCTTTCGGCTTTGGAGACATTAATTACACTAATATTAGTATTATCATTATGAGAATTGCTATAACTTGTGCTTTGTGAGGTCTCATAATGTGATAAGCCAAAATAAACTCATAGGTTTGGGGTGAAAATTATGTATGAGATTGGTAGTTTATGAAAATTGTTTGAAACTAATTTGAATGATAATGTGTGTTTGTTGTGCAGACATATATGTTTAAGTATGATAGTGTTCATGGTCACTGGAAGCACCATGAGCTCAAAGTCAAGGATGACAAAACACTATTGTTCGGTGAGAAACCTGTTGCCGTTTTCGGTTCAAGGTATAACACCTCTCTCTATGTTATTTCTATCACTAGTTCCACTACTTTGTTACGTTGTTATAAGTTAAAGCATTGATACGAGTGTACAAAGAATGATGAAGTATGAATATATGATCGTATATGTCTGGTTAGTAACAAAATTGATATGATTATAACTTAAATACAAACTGTGTTACATTGATGATAATGTACTATTTGATGCTGTTGACTCTTTTCTAAATGGGGTTAGTTTGATTAGGTATTTGTTGGATAATTTATATTTGAACTTGTTGTAGGAACCCGGAAGAGATCCCATGGGCTTCCACCGGAGCTGAGTACGTCGTGGAATCGACTGGAGTTTTCACTGACAAGGACAAGGCCGCTGCTCATTTGAAGGTTTATTTNGAGTTTTCACTGACAAGGACAAGGCCGCTGCTCATTTGAAGGTATATATTTTCAGCTTATGTGTCCTACTGTTAGTATGAGAGTATGAGATGCAAATTAATTATAGGTGGCAAAACGGGCGGGCCGGGCGGGCACGGGCTACGGGCTAAACGGGCTATGGGCTAAACGGGCACGGGCTAAACGGGCGCGGGCCAAACAGGCGCATGTTATACGAATCGCCTTAAAAAAGACCTAAAACAACAAAAACAAATTCTCAAGCGTAACACTTCATTTATATTTAAGTAACCAAATATAAGTTTTTCATTAAAAACAATTTAATGTTCTCAAAAACATGTGCCCATTATGCCCATTTAACTTCTAAATGGGCAATATATGCCCATTTCAAAAAAAAGAGGGGGCCCAAATGCACCCAAGTCTTTTAAAAATTTGCCCATTTAGCCCATTTTTTTGATTTTGGGCACAAATTGCCTCCTCTAAAATTAATTATGGGTTTGTCATTTATGTGCTTGTTGATTAATTACGATTATTGAAAGAAGATGGTATCTTTCTATAGCTCCTTGTGACCTTTAAATATGCTACTCCCTCCGTCCCAATTTAATTGTCCGTGGGCCCGACTTTGACCGTAAATATTTTTGTTTGTATTATATAATACTTGATGAAAGTTATATCATTGAAAAGTTCGTTTAACGAACTTTTCAATGATATAACTTTCATCAAGTATTATATAATACAAACAAAAATATTTACGGTCAAAGTCGGGCCCACGGACAATTAAATTGGGACGGAGGGAGTATCAAGTTTTGTGTTTGGATGGAATGATCAGAGTTTTACTCATTAATAGCTCTTTTAATCGTTAAATCAAGTTCTTATAATCTTTTTTTACGCGTATGTTCAGGGTGGTGCTAAGAAGGTCATCATCTCTGCACCCAGTAAGGATGCTCCCATGTTTGTTGTGGGTGTGAACGAGAAGGAATACAAGTCAGACCTTCACATCGTCTCAAACGCCAGTTGCACCACCAACTGCCTTGCCCCTCTCGCAAAGGTCATCAATGACAGGTTCGGTATTGTTGAGGGTCTCATGACCACCGTGCACTCAATCACTGGTAAGTCTTTAATATCCTGATCTGTGGTATTGTTCTTTTTTTCTTTAATAAATATTGCAGTTTTGTTGATGGTTTATTGTTGTTGATGTTGATTCAGCTACACAGAAGACTGTTGATGGACCATCAGCAAAGGACTGGAGAGGTGGAAGAGCTGCTTCATTCAACATCATTCCTAGCAGCACTGGTGCCGCCAAGGTACTTTGGAATTCACATTTTTAACATTTACTTTGTGGAAAATTTTAAAGATGTAACTCATTACAACTTCGTTGTGCAATCATCAACAACAACAGGCTGTAGGAAAAGTGCTCCCTCAATTGAACGGGAAATTGACCGGAATGTCTTTCCGAGTCCCCACTGTGGATGTGTCTGTTGTAGATCTCACCGTGAGGTTGGAGAAGTCTGCTACCTATGATGAAATCAAAGCTGCTATCAAGTAAGCACCATATCCTGTCCCGCCATTTCATTGTGTTATTTCTTGATGTACCATGGTTGTCATAATCTAATTTCTTGTGCATTTTAGGGAGGAATCCGAAGGAAAGCTAAAGGGAATTTTGGGTTACACAGACGAGGACTTGGTTTCCACAGACTTTGTGGGTGACAGCAGGTAATGTATACATATTATTTATAAAATTTGTCGTTTTCATCTTATCTTGAAGATACTGTTATTGGTTATGTATGACAAATGGTCACACTTGTGGCCATGTGTGATTGTGCTATTTTGTGAAGTCATGGATATATCCTCTTAGCTACTTGTTTGTTAAGTGGACCACTGCTTATCAGAGTACAAAAAAGAATGAAACTGAACAAGCGGAAACTAAACGCTATCTGATGTTACAGGTCTAGCATATTCGATGCAAAGGCTGGAATTGCTTTGAACAACAACTTTGTGAAGCTCGTTTCGTGGTATGATAACGAGTGGGGTTACAGGTATACTTTCTATCCTCTTGTTAGCCACATTATAAGTGAGTGTATATTATATATATTTTAAAGGTTTCTTGGCAAGTTAATGAATGTATGTGATGGCTGTTAATGCAGTTCTCGTGTGGTTGATCTGATTGTTCACATGGCATCCGTGGCGTAAATTTTGTGAAGAGATGGGGAGTCTTGCTATCCAGCTTTGGTGTGTTCTTCCATCAAACTGTAGGGTCAAGAAGTTGTTTTCGAGTCGGAAATAAATAAAGGGCTGGGTAGGTGAATAAAGAATGTGTTTTGGTTCCACCGGATCTCCCTTGTGTTAGGGTTTTGATTGTTGAGTAGGAATCAAAATGTAGTTGAACAAGTTTCTTTTTTGGTGTTCTATTGTGAAGTGAACCTCTTATGCTGTATGAATCTTATAATGCGTTTTGAGACATTGTGAGTGCCGTTAGTTGGAGACAAATTTTTTAAGTTTATATTTTCAGTTTTGTAAAAAAAATGGGAGGGAATTAAATTTTTCACAAAACGTAAAAAACACGTTCATGTATTGTTTAAAGAAAATTGTTTTGTAGTTTCTATTGCTAAGTTAGAATATGCATGTTTTGCGTTTTGTAGAGTGTGTTCGGGAAAAGTTTGATTTGAACGTAAAATCTCTATTTTGTTTTGTACAAAACATTTTGTAGAAAATAAGGATGTTTTACTAGAGCATTGCTTTGAGGTAGTATATAAGGGGTGTTTGGGAGTGAAGTTTTTCAAGATGTTTTGAAACAGCTAATATAAGCAATTTGAACAGATCTCAAACGTGCTCGGAATTGTGCTGTGTCGAGTAAGCATTTCTAAACACCCAACACTCGTCTGCAGGTTTAAGGTCCTATCCAAAACTTTTATTGGTGTCTGGCCGTATCCAAAGCAGTTATGCTAAGCTTATTGGGAACAATATTTTTTTTGGTGATTGTAATCTTTTTGGGCACGCTGCTGGTGTAGTGGTGTTAAGCTAATTGCTTGTTAACTAGTTTTGCCCAACTGTTTAGGCTTTCTGCTTATTTCATCTTAAAATTAGTTTTTAGACAAAAATATATCGTTGGTCCCTAAACTTGTCCAAAACCATCACAATGCCCCCTAAGTTTGAAAAATCATCGTGGTGCGTCCTAACTTTGTAATTTTGAGGCCGAATGCGTCCCTTGACCAGAAATGGTGAGTTCAACGCTCATTTTTTGTTATATTTTCAAGGGCATGATAGTCTAACAACATTTATAACTATCATATGGTTAAATCTAACACGACACTCCATTATCATCAAACGGGTTTGTTTTGTTAGGGAGACAAATACATTGTTGTGCGGTGAAATATGGGTTTGAGTGGCATGTGCATGTGAGGAAAACATTGGTTCATATGTATGGAATGGTAAAAGAGGTTCGGGTAGCACGTAAGTTGTTTGATGAAATACTTGAACCGGACTTGGTTGCGTGGAATACGGTTATTGATTGTTATGTTTGTTGTGGGGAGTATAGGGAAGGTTTGGAGTTGTTTTCGCGTATGCATGATGCTGGTGTAAGACCACGTCGAATAACCCAGAGTTGTTCTCGTGTATGCATGTTTGTTGTGGGGAGTATAAATATGAAAGAATCACAAGTTGTAACCATGAAAATGCATGCAACAATGCGTGGTAATCACTGTTATGAGACGCTGAGTTACCTGAGTAGATAATGTAGACCTGTAGCCCCGTTGAGATTTAGTGGATAATGTAGACCTGCTGGTATGCAAATTTTTGGTCACATGTTTCTGCTTCTGTAAGGAAATGAGGAGGAATACCCCTTTTTTAGGTTGGTTGTTAATATTTTGACCAAAGTAACGTGACGAATATTTTCGTATATATATGATCAGCCTTTCTATCATGATAAGTACTTCTAAGTTTAGAGTAAGGATCAAATGAGAAATATAATTAAGATGAGAAGAATGAGAAAAAATCACAACCCACAAATATTAGATGCACCTACAAAAATAGATGCATCTCCCTATTATTTCTCTTTCCTTATTTAAAATATGTGGGCACAATTTTTTCTCACTCTTCTCATTTCAATAATTCTTCTCACTAGATCCATACTCTCTAAGTTTAACATCAAGTGCCACGTTTATCTTACACCCCATAGTGCCACGTTTATCTTGCATAAATACACATGTCCACGCTATTACACTATATATCATTTCTTGCTGGACCGAAATCCCAGATTTCATTATAATAATACTAGCTTCCAGGCCCGGCCGATGACCGGCTAGTTTTAAGAAATTTTTTTGAAGGAAAAGAAAGATAGTACAAATGATTTAATAATATATTAAGAATGTAAATCGAAACGAACTTTGTGATTCTATATCATTTAGTACGATGTTAATTGCATATAATATAAAATTTCGGCGTTATATTGCATAACAAAAAATAAACAAAATGGATACTTTGATAGTATATTGTACTATCGGTTACAAATACTACATACAGTATTAAAGTTAAAAAAATAATAACCATAGGATGAAACAAATATACAAATGAATAATTTGACAACTGTTCTTTCATCTTTTAATGTAATTTAATTACACTTTATATTTAAAGATTCACCCATATGTCTTGCAAAAACTCTCCTGGTAGTATCTATCATGATTTACATGTAAGAGTATTAAACTATTAATTATCATACCAACAATTCACATTTTCTAAATTGAATAAATTTATTTTTATCAATTACCTGATTTCCAGGAGTGTATTCTACCAGGCATTGAGTATGTCTTGGACCTATAAAGTTTCTGTCATATCCATAGCATTCCGAGCCATCATCCTCATAAACAGTCACATAATAAGAATAAACACTTTGCCTGATAAAGTGTATGTATTCGGTATTTGCTAGCACATTCGAGTCGACAAAATCAATCCAATCTTTGTCCCACAATACCCATCATCCATTGATCCTTTCAATCTCAACCTTATACCTATCCTTGTCATTCCCAGTAAGGTAAAGCATGTTTTTTCCGTTGTAGAAGTGATCATCAAACACTTCCGGTAGTATCTGTCAAACAAATATATGATAATAACCATATAAATTTGGTACATATAAACAGTTTCTCTAATACGCAAAATAATAAAACAAAATAAGAATGCAAAGTTATGACATTAATCGAATATTATGTCCTAACAGTCATAACATTTTATTCATTGGTATGAAAATCAAGAGAATAACATAACAAAATATGGAATATAGAAACAATGTTGGATACAAATAACGCGCTTATCATACTTTGACAGTCCACTAAAAGTAAACAAAAATAAATATTAGATTAGATATATTATGATAATATAGTTTTAAGAAGTGGTCTTACTGGAAGTTATAGGGTGATGTCATAATTGTGCTATTTAAATAGAAATGATTGTTCCTTTAGCGGCCGGATCATTTCGCTTGATTCTGCAGACATTTACAATTGTCAGAAACAAAGATGCTAGAAGAAGGCAATAGTCCGTTATCATCCATTCTAACTTATCACAATTTTATTATACTAACTGTTATAATGATTGACATAGAACATAAACAAATTACAAAGCGAAAAACAAGATTAAGCAAGTATTCAATATATTCATCAGGGTGTTTTATGGCAACCTCTTAGCTTATTGCCATTTTAAAAAGGGCTGATATTGTGTTTAGTCCATATTGCTAAAAAAGAACAATTTATTATAGAATGACTAAATTACCAAACATTCGCCCTATAATATATAGATATGTGTAGTAGAGTGGACACAATAAGTAATCCCAAACACCCCCTTTTACATGTAGGCTGATGTGTTCATTATGTTCATCGGATTTGTGCATTAAGTGGACAAAGTAAGTAATCCCAAACACCCACTTATCAATTGCAGGCTGTCGTGTGGAGTATAGGAATGCGGGATTGAGTTCCATTATATTTCTCAGAAAAAGTGAATTCTTGTAGACTTATGCGCATAACCCCTATTCTGATTAAATGATTGGCCAATTTAAAAGCTATTGTTTTAGAATTTGGAGATCTTCTGTATAAAACAACCTGGGATCAAATTTGGGGAAGAACTCTTTAAAAATCAGATATCCTATTTAGTTCTAGTATCGACATTGTATGGATAATCATTTTTTGGCAAAACTTTAGAGGCAATAACAAAAGTGGAGTTACGATTACTAAATCATCTCGGCTTAAAATCTAACTAAAAAAAATACTTTGAAATACTTTCAAGAGGGCTATGGCTATCTCCTTAAAATCAACTAAAGTAGAGTTTTTCATCGATACCTTACTGAATTGACAAGTCCAGTAGCATCTCCCATAACCAAATTCAAGACACCATGTAATTTTAAGTGAACATAAATGAATTTAAACATTGTGCAATAGATGATACAATGATGCAAGTTTATAACATACAGAACCTGATTGTACTCCAAAAGCTTTAACTTTGCATGTAGATGTTCATTTTTCGAGACAACTAATGTCCTTGTTGCTATAAAGATCAAGATCTTTGTAATCTTGATCATTACTTCTCCTATCTCTGTTATCCTATTATCCTTTTCAGCACGCTTTTTCTGGTCCTTGTGGAGTTTCATAATTGATTTATCATCCATGTCAGGACAATCAACATGTATCGTTCAGCATGTGATGCGGTAATCCTATCTCTCCGTCTCAATTGCTAAGACGCACACAAAATTTGTCCATTCAGATATTCAAAAAAATACATACATAAATGACCAATTTTTTATTAGTCGCGCTACCTTATATATTTGCCCTGGTCTGAGTGGGACTGCAGCTGAAGCATCGGATGGCAGATGATTTAGAAAACTTGACAGCTTCTCATTCCCAAATTCACAGTAACTAAATAACCTTGTTCAAATAGGTTATCAATGGTTCCAGTCACTTGTCCACCAACCTCAACCATTTTCCTTGCTGCACCACATAAAAAAATCCTTCATTTTAACAAATTTGTCTTTTTTTGCAAATCCTAGTGTAGCTGCAATGTTTTTACTTTAAGGTTACTTTTTTGATTTTTTGCAAAGAATGGCAACATACATTTTTGTGTGACCCATTTTTGAAACTTTTTTATTGTACACATGAGCCGTTAAAGATGGCTCTATATCTTGTTCAGGTAATTTTTTTAACCAATTCACCCTTCAAAACGTCAAATTTATGCATAAGAATGATGATCTCTATTTTAAAATAGTATCTTTATACATTAAAGTGATAGCTTTTACACACAAATGATAATTTCATGTTTGATAATGTTATATTCATGTATACTGATACTGATATATATATTATATATATATATATATATATATATATATATTTTTTTTTGCATAAAATATATTAAGCTCACATTTTACAAATTCGAACGGAAGACAAAACCATCTACTTAATGAATGGGATGCATACAAAAGATACAATGACTAAAACAGGAAACTGAATTATGTAGAGAACCCCTAACTTTTTAAATCGTTTTTATTAAAAAAAATGTTAGCATAGAACATAGCAATTTTCATGGGATGAAACAAATATACAAAGGACACAATAACCTAACCAGATAGCAGATCCATCTTTCGGCCTATTTGCAGAATCTGTTGAAAGGGTATTAAGGTCATAAGAATTTGATGATAAATATCTAATATATAAAAGAGAAAAGCATGCTTAGAAATGGCGTACCAGTTGAAAGGATAGTGGGGGATTTCTTGTGGAAAAAATTAACTTGCTTCATCACTAATGTCAAAATCCTTTTCAACCAAAACACCCTGCAGAGTAACAACCGATTAGTTATATTAATATAGTAGATATATCCAGTTTGGAAACAACAGTCAATCTTTCGATAATAAGTACTGTATCTACAAAAACACTCATCTGAATGTAGATATCGAATTGCGCCTCATCAATTTGCAGTGCCTAAATGTTTAGACGTGCTATATTAGTTTTACATTTGAGACAGTAGCTTATTAGATTTTATGCTTTAGCACAAAGAAGAATATACCTGAACACAAACTTTAGGACATCTTCGATCCATTCGTTCTCACCATCACAGCTACCAAGCGTGAAAGCCATTGGTTTTTGCTTTTGAGAACCTGTCCATATTGCTAAATCCATTAAATTATAAAAGAATCAAAGTGTTACCAACACATTCAGTTTTTTGTATCATTTATAGCTTAAAACTACCATAAAACAAAATATTTTCATGATTATTGCATTTTCATGATTTCTTAAATGGCCACCATCACTAATTCGGTTAATATCCGACTATAATTTAGGAAATGATATTTCAGTTTCAAAAAAATTAAAATTTAGCTTTAATTTCGGTAACTTTTTAAAACTTACGCGTTTTTTGTTACAAAATTTATGGATTATCATTTTTTTAAAATTTTTTGAAAATATACAATTTCAAAAATCAAATATGGTTATATATTTGGTTTTGAAATGATTCAGTTTTAAATTATTGACAGGACAATCATCATCATCAACAACAAACAGGAAGATGTAAAATTGATAACAGATTCCATGTTAAACACAATTGGTGACAGAAATTGTTTATTTTCGTTGTGCGAATCAAATCGATAACAAACAAATGGTTTTTGGAGTATGTCACGGAAAGACAAAATATCGAACCTGAATAGTTTTTGGATGAACAAATCGACAAACACCTTCAAATCACTCCCATTCGTCACGATGCCCAGATGATTGGTTGAAGATTCGACCAAAAATATAATTACACCTAAATCATACAAAACAAAATCAATCAAAATAATTATAATCAATCAAAAGCAAACAATATGATGGATAACGTATCAATTTGCAAATCAGATCTAACGTACCTATATAGTCATCATGTTTTTGATTTGTAGTTGATAACGTACCAAGTTGTTTGTGGTTATTAGTTGATAACCACAAACGAATATGTTGATTTATCATAAAGAATCTTAATTGGTATGGATAGTGATTTTGTATATGTGTGTTTTTGATTGATTGGCGGCGTTTTTTTAGGGTTTATAGTTTGAAGATGAATGAGTGAGAGAGAGAGTTGTGTGTGTTTTTTTGTTAGTATTGGTATCAAATGAGACTCCCAATTGGTATTTCGCCCCAGAATTGAGTGGTTGGACTTTTTTAGATGTCAAAGCATCTAGGACCGTCGGATAGTGGAAATGCCACGTGTCGAATTTACAGGATTTTTGGAGAGGAGATTAGTTGGTAAAACCTTATTTTATATAGATAGTAGATTTCTAATATAATACAAGTACTATTTACCAAACTTTCAGTTATGTTTATGCCACACTGCTTATTAGACAATTTTTTATTTTTTTTCTAATTATCACTTGATAACAAAACACGTAGTCACTCTATGGGATACGTGTTCTTTCCATTTATGTATTCAACACAGCTTCACACATACAAATCAAAAAACACACACATACAATGAATTTGTTAATTTTATACAAAGAGATGATCAAAACACCAATTTACCAAAACTAGATTTTATTCGTATCAACCCAACCAACCACCCCTTATGGTTGATACATGTTATAAGAGTTTTACGATACAAAAGAAAAGAAAGATTTACAATGAAAACTACTAACAAACTATCAGAATGACTGTGTGTAATCGCACACAGTTGAAACCCTAAAAAACTAAAGAAGAATAGATAGATAAGAGTTTATATAGCTCCAGTCTTTTGTCTTTCACTCTTGAACAGCTCCAGACCTTCAACTTTACACTTGCTACACAAACAGTCCCTCATTTCTTAATTAACCTGCAAATACATAAAAAACACAAAGAAACAAGAATACAAATATTACAATATAAGACCTTAGCTTATATCTTCAACATTCCCCCTTAAGCTAAGGCTTAAAAAGTCCCTCAGCTTCAACATATCACAAAACTTTCTATGCTCAACAACACTTAGACCTTTTGTGAAAATATCAGCTACATTGTTCTCAGATTTGACTTTAACAGTTTTAATAACCCCATCAGAAATCTTTTCTCTGATAAAGAACAAATCTATTTCAAAATGTTTAGACCTTTCATGCAAAACTGGATTAGCAGCAATTTGCATAGCACTGCTATTATCACAAAACATCTCAATAGGTGTAACAACTTTCAGCTCAAGATCTTTGCAGATCTTCAAAATCCACATAATCTCACAAGTTACATTGCACATAGCTCTGAACTCTGCCTCAGCAGAAGATCTGGCTAACACAGATTGTTTTTTACTTTTCTAGGAAACAAGATTATCTCCCAGATACACAGCATAACCAGTAACAGATTTCCTAGTTACTTTGCATTTAGCCTAATCTGAATCAACAAACACTTTCATATTACAAGTATCACTTCTTTTGAATGAGATCCCGTTACCTGGTGCTTCTTTAAGATATCTTAGAACTCTAAAAGCAAGTTTTAAATGTGACTGCTTTGGACTATGCATAACTTGACTTAAGCAGTGTACTGCATAAGACAAATCTGGCCTAGTCAAAGTCAAGTAAATAAGTTTTCCAACAAGCTTTTGATAGTTATTAACACCAAGTAAAGGCTCATCTTTAACACAATCTTTTTGCTTATTTTTCTCAGATACATTAACAGATTCAATTGGTGTTTTACTTGGTTTACAAGCAAGCATACCAAATTCTGCAAGTAACTCTAGACAGTATTTTCTCTGTGTAAGACAAACACCATTGTTATCTTCTAACACTTCAATGCCCAAAAAATATTTCAACTTTCCCAAGTCTTTAATAAGAAACTTAGTTCTTAAAAACTCTTTGACCTTTTCAATTTCAGATACATTATTGCCAGTAATAACAATATCATCCACATAGACCAGTAACACAAGAAACACATCTTTATCAGATTTGGTAAACAAAGAAAAATCACTTTTACTTTGACAAAAACCATTTTCTTTAAGCACAGAAACAAGCTTCTCATTCCATTTTCTAGGAGCCTGTTTTAAACCATATAAAGACTTGTTTAACTTGCATACTCTTTTATCATTTTTATCAAAGTATGCTTCTGGTAACTGCATGTAAACATCCTCATCAAGTTCACCATACAAAAAAGCATTATTTATATCAAGTTGATATAATGGCCAACTATTTTGCACAGCAATACTTATAATAATTCTCACAGTAACAATCTTAACAACTGGAGAAAAAGTCTCCTCATAATCTATTCCTTCTTTTTGATTATAGCCTTTGGCTACAAGCATGGCTTTATATCTTTCCACACTTCCATCAGAGTTATACTTTATTTTCCAAACCCACTTACTTCCAATTGCTATTCTCCCAGCTGGGAGTTCAACAACTTCATAAGTGTTATTTCTATTTAAAGCTTCTACTTCAAGATTCATAGCATCAATCCATTTAGGATTTTTTGCAGCTTCACTAAAAGTTTTTGGTTCAACAATCTTATCAAGATTAGTAGAAAACACAAAATTTTCTTTGTTAAGATTGCTATAATTCACAGTTTTATCAATACTATACTTAACTTTATTATCCAAAACATAATCACTGAGTTTAATAGGTTGACTAGTTTTCCTACTAGATTTTCTAGTATAGGTTTTCATGTTAGCTTGTCTGTCTGGAGTCACAACAGGAGTAACTACAACATCAAGAAACATATCATTAAATTCTTGATAGTAGTCATCATCACCCTCAGATAATTTATCTTTTTCTTCAAGTGTTGCATTTTCCTCACCTCCACTGTTGACATCAACTGTGATATCAGGATGCACCACCTCATCCTTAAAGATATCATCAGAAGAGTCTCCATGTGGAGGTTGGTGTATGCCTTCACTATATTTAGGAATCTGTTTAGGTTCTTTAACAGACTCTTTCTCTCTCTTATCATCATAGGGTTCATTTGATGATCCAAGGCCAGAGTTAAAAAAGTTTTGACCATTTGTATTTTGAAAATGAAATTCATAATTTTCTTTTTCAGAACTGTGCTTAAAAGGAAACACAGTCTCATAAAATTTTACATCTCTTGAATACAAAACCTTTTTTGTTTCCAAACTAAACAACTTAAAACCTTTTTTATCAAAAGAGTAACCTATAAAAACACATTTCTCTGACCTTGAAGAAAACTTGTCAAAATTATTTAACACAGTAGAAAAACATAAGCAACCAAACACTTTTAAAAGAGATAGATTAGGTTCACATTTATAAATCATTTCATAAGGTGACTTTCCAGACAAGACAGATGTGGGTGTCCTGTTAATCAAATAGGCAGCTGTTAGAACACATTCAGTCCACATGTTCAAAGGAATTCCCCCTGAAACATGAGGGCTCTAGCTACATTTAACAAATGCCTATGTTTTCTTTCTGCTATACCATTTTGTTGAGGGGTATAAGAACAAGAAGTTTGTTGATGAATACCATTTTCTTTACAAAACTTGTCCATATTCTGATTCACAAATTCAGTACCATTGTCACTTCTAAAAACTTTTACAGTCTTATCAAATTGATTTTTAATCAAGTTATAAAAGGTAACAATGTGTGAAAAAACTTCATTTTTCCCCCTCAATAGAAACACCCAAACAGCTCTAGAAAAATCATCAACAATTGTCAGAAAGTACTTATACCCTTCTCTACTTTGAACCTTATAGGGACCCCATACATCTAAGTGAACAATCTGTCCAACCTCAGTGGTTTGATGTTCACTTAGAGGAAATGGGTCTCTAGTCTGTTTAGCCTTATGACACACATCACAAGGATCAACTTTAGAATCTTTGTCTATTTTAAGTTTGTGTTTTAGTATGTTAAGAACTTGGTCAGCAGGATGACCAAGTCTATTATGCCATATAGTTCTAGAAAAACAACAAACTTGAGTGTTATTACTTTTATTCAGATTAGTACATGTATTAAGAAAGTACAATCCATTACTTTGATTACCAGTCCCCATCTGGGTCTTTAGAACAGAGTCCTGAAGAATACAAACATCTTCATAAAAAATGACTCTACATTTATTATTTTTATTAAGCTTGTGAACTGACAACAAGCTAACTTGATATCTAGGAAAAACCAAGACATCCTGAATAGTCAATTTATCAGTTAACTTTAAACTTCCAATATGTGTAACTTTAGCTTTAGTACCATTAGGATGACCAACAGTCATGTTTAGGTTGGACACATCAATCACATTAAACATGTTTAACACAGTGTAAGTCATATGTTGACTTGCACCAGAGTCAATGATCCAACCAATATACATATTATAAGAGCTTATGTTGGTATTATGATTAAAAAACTTAGAATGGTTAAAGCTAATAACACAGCTAATACCTGCAATGTTTGCAGGCATACCACTGCATCCAGATTTATCACTGATCAAAGCCATAAGCCTTTGATACTGATCATCTGTAAAGGAATTAGATGAACCAGTAGGCCTATCCTTATGACCTGAAATAGAATTGCTACTAGCATTGCTTTGATTAGTACCATTTTTCTTTTGAAAAGCAGAAGGATAGCCAACAAGTTCAAAACATCTATCAGTATTATGTCCATTTCTTTTACAATGAGTGCAGACCAAGTTAGGCCTATTTAATCTTCTAGATTGAGAATTATTATTAGCACTTTTGTTCACAGACCAATCATTAAATCTTTGGTTAGGTTTAGATGCAAATGCAGAGTTATCAGACTTAGAACCTGACTGAGATGGAGTACTCCTATGAGACTCATCTTTAGAAAGAGTAGCAAAGGCACTCTTAACATCAGGTATAGGATCAGTAGTGAGAATAATACTCCTGATTGGAGCATATACCTCATCTAGACCCATAAGAAACTGCATCAACTTGAGAAGTTGATTATGTTTCAAGAGCTTATCTGAACCATCACAAGTGCATTCAGGCAAATCCACAAGGGAGTCATATTGCCTCCATAATGCATTAAACTTGAGATAGTACTCAGACAAAGAGATACCAGATTGAGTGAAGGAATGTATTTTATAATGCATGTTAAAGATTATAGAACCATCAGTTTTATTATAAGTCTCAGCCAATTCATCCCAAACAGTTTTAGCACTTTTAGAGAAAATTTGACCCATAAACACATCTTGAGAAACACATCCAAGAATCCAAGAAAGAACCACAGAATTACACCTATCCCATTGTTCTTGCATAAAACCAGCATCAGTGGGTCTAGGTATATTACCATTTATGAAACCAAGTTTATTCTTAGTGTGAATAGCTAATTTAATAGCAGCAGACCAAACTTTATAGTTTTCTGAACCTTCCAATTTAAAACTTATTAAAGGAATTCCACTGGTGTCACTACTATGCAAGAACATAGGGTAAAACTGGTCAAGTTTTTCACCTGAACCCCCAGAACCCTCTGGGTCATCAGGACCTTTCCCAACCATAATGATGAACCAAAATAAAAAACAACCAAACAAAAAACAAACAGATACAACTTATATCTCCTCAGTCACAATTAATCTCCAACAATCTCAATCAATCACAACAATCCCTTAACCTACACTTCTTCTCATGCAATTTCTAAAAACCTAGAAAAAAAACCTAAGAGAAGGTGCGAGAGGTGTTACAGTGCACGCAATTCCAGCCAACAATTGATCAAGATGATCAACCAAAACAAGATAACAAGTTAAACAAACAATTATGTGTATTAAACACACAAGAATATAACAAGAAACTAATTGTTTAATCAAATAATACTCAAATCCTGGATTAGAGTTTGATACAGTAAACCCTAATTTTGACGACAACTCAATAAAATCAAGATCTATGACTAATCTTGGCTAAAACTCCGATTAACACGTGTTAATCAACGTCAAGAACACTCAGAACCAAAAACCCCCAATTTTTAGAAAACCCTAAAAATTGAAAACTATCAATTGACCTTCAATTGATACCCAAAACTTTCAATTGAACCACAAACCAATCCAATTACCCTTTGATCTACTAAGATCTGACAAGAAAACAAAAAACCCCCAAAAACAACGAAACCCTAATTTTCTTAAAACCGATTAAGATCAAAACTCTTTGTATCAAAGCAAACCTGCCTCTGATACCATGTTAAATTTATACAAAGAGATGATCAAAACACCAATTTACCAAAACTAGATTTTATTCGTATCAACCCAACCAACCACCCCTTATGGTTGATACATGTTATGAGAGTTTTACAATACAAAAGAAAAGAAAGATTTACAATGAAAATCACTAACAAACTATCAGGATGACTGTGTGTAATCGCACACAGTTGAAACCCTAAAAAACTAAAGAGGAATGAGATAGATATGAGTTTATATAGCTCCAGTCTTTTGTCTTTCACTCTTGAACAGCTCCAGACCTTCAACTTTACACTTGCTACACAAATAGTCCCTCACTTCTTTATTAACCTGCAAACACATAAAAACACAAAGAAACAAGAATACAAATATTACAATATAAGCCCTTAGCTTATATCTTCAACAATACTCTAACAAAGTAAATTAATTACCTGATTAAAAATTTGGTAATTAGTCAATTTCCTGAATTACGTCCAAATGTGTATTAAAGTAGATTGCAATCTGCAAGATTTTTTCAGGTTGAAAACAAAATGAATCAATCAAACG
Organism: Artemisia annua; assembly: GCA_014162995.1. Taxonomy (NCBI): domain Eukaryota; kingdom Viridiplantae; phylum Streptophyta; class Magnoliopsida; order Asterales; family Asteraceae; genus Artemisia; species Artemisia annua. The sequence goes on from LBNU01021200.1 coordinate 297,707, forward strand.
TGTCCTAAACAATAAGTTCATCTCAACACAACACACAAACACAACTTAAACATCCCTAGTATCAAAGCTTACTTAGGACAATGTTTTCAGAGAAGTCTTCCTTTTCTTAATAGTGTGTTAGAACTTTTAATAGCATCATCTCACTCTTGTTTGTGTAATATCACAATCAGTAACCGTTTAACCATTACTATAAAACTTTCAACTAATAGTAACATTGCCGGTCAATACTTTACTACTACGCTTTAGGTTGCTTGGGGCATCCAGGAACTCTGTGATTAAAAAGCCTTAAGCATTTCAAAGGTAATGAACAATTTTTTAGCATGACCAGAAAAGAGATCACATTTTAGTTTATAAACAAAAAGCGTATAAGCATCTGTATGGGTAGCTTGAGAAATTAAACATCTGATAAGAGAATGCAACAACTTTATTAATAGATCTTATTAGTTCATGTTGGAAAAATACCTCGACAACAATCCGAAGTTCGATCGCGGAAAACTAGATCGCGAGTTGTATCGAGCACACGTAGCAAACGAGAGAGACTACAAAGAACCGACCGAATATGCACACGATATACCCTCAACGAACCCTTTATTAATACCAATAAAGCTTTTACAATTGAGGAAGAAGAATGAATAACTAGCATCCCCCTCATCTCTATTTATAGAGATGAGGGGTAGAAACCTTAGCTTGCACTCCAAGCTACCTAATCCTAGTTTATGTCTAACACCTAATCTAATTACAAAGTACACTTAAGTCCCTAATCTATATTTAAGTTTACTACTAATATTTAACAATTTCCACCTTAGGAGTAACACTTAAACATATCCGATACTCAGCATCTTTTCCTCGTGCTGGAACCTCGGACCGGGGACCACCTTGTCGACCAGGCATTGTACTTCAGTAATTTTTCAAGATTAGCTTCCGTAGACTCCTTCACATTCTTCTTTTCAGCAACATTACCCTTTGCACCCTCTTGACCAGGTACTTCGGTTACCGTAATGTCCGCCCCCACCTTTATACCAAGGTGTACCTTTTCCTGCTCATTTACCAAGCAGCCCGTGTTTGTCTTTTCTTCAAGTTGCTTAACCTCCAACTTTCTTTGAGCCACTGCAGCATCATCGTTACTATCCTGAATAACCTCAGCTTCACGATTTCCCTGAGCTCCCTGCAGTTCCACCTCAAACCAAACACGTTCATTAACATGTACTCCATGGACTCCTGTTTTAACACCAGGACCAAGTTGTTTGAACCCAACTTGTTTGTGACCAAGTTTTTGTACACCAAAAGTCATCACTTTTGCTTCAAGAGTATACACACAGTTCTCTTTCCTGATCCCGGTCATCATAACCCGACAACCTTTGATCACCTTGACTCTACCCATCTGCATCTTCACAGTATAACCCTCTTTTTCAAGAGTACCCAATGAAATCAAGCTTTTTCTTAACCCTGGAACATACCTGACATCTTCTAGTATAAAGCTTGAACCATCATGCAACTGCATCTTCACTTTTCCTGTCCCTCTGATAGTGCATGTCCTGTTATCACCTAACTGAACAGAACCACCATCAACATCCTTGAAGTCATACAAGAAATCCCTCCTAGGTGTCATATGATAAGACCCACCTGAATCCATTACCAATTCAGCCATCTCATCATTACTAATTCAGCCATCTCCTCAACGAACCCTTTATTAATACCAATAAAGCTTTTACAATTGAGGAAGAAGAATGAATAACTAGCATCCCCCTCATCTCTATTTATAGAGATGAGGGGTAGAAACCTTAGCTTGCACTCCAAGCTACCTAATCCTAGTTTATGTCTAACACCTAATCTAATTACAAAGTACACTTAAGTCCCTAATCTATATTTAAGTTTACTACTAATATTTAACAGTTCACATTATATCGAAGCATTCAACTTTATGTTCAATATGGTATAATGCTAATATTGTCAAACTGTGAAATCTCAAAATAATCAATTTATAATACATGTTTGATATATCTTATTAAAAATATCTCATCGACTAATTAGTGAAGAAACCACGCTTGTTTTACTTCTGCATTCGACACTGCTTGAATTCAAAACATGTGATCTCCATGTTCTAGAATGTTTTCCCCTGCACAATATTCATTAAAAAAAAGAATTGAAGATTTTAGAGAGTAGTTAGAGTTCATAACAGTACTATAACGTATACGGCCGGTGTTTAAATGTGTTTAAATGTATTTAAACACGCAAATTACATTAAAAAAAGATATGATCTTTATTCGATCAACTTTCTATTTGGGCTAATATCAATTTTTCTTTCAACACGTTTTTCAGTATATATTGGTTAGTGCTAATGCAATAGAATTGTCATGTTCGTTTTGGTATCCTGTTCAATAACTACCTAATTCGCCAAGTCTTGCAGTTACCAAAAAAGATCTTTCTTGAAAGTTTGTACTCTGTACTTTTGAGGCGAAAGATGTTACTAATTTTTACAGTACTATGGGATTGTCTAACAAGTTTCTTCAAATCACTCGTTTAGATGATTAAAAAAGGATTAAATAAGTTTAATTAATGTATATTAAATGTAATTCCATTAAAAATAAAAGTGTTTGAGTTTAAAATACACCATAACAATTCCCTTTTAATATTATATATACAAAGAAATTTTCCTAATTCTTTTTTATTCATGCAATAGTGAATAGTCATTTTTAATCAAGAATGATTAAAGACAGCAAGTAGGTACCTCTTCTTGTTTGGTCTTTATGAAAGAGTTGAGGTCTTCCCGTATATCACGCTTCCCAAAACTTGTATCTATAACTTTCAGGGCAGGGGTGTCAAGTTGTCCTTTGGTCAAAACCGTAATTGCTGGGCACGACCTGATTTTTAAAGTATCTAACGATGGCCATGAAAAAGCCTCCTTCCCTAAGCAAAATCCCTTAAGACTTGGAAGATTATATAGTTTTAAGACCTTTAGATGAGGTAAACTAATCATCTGATCATTCACTCTGACATCCCGTTCTTCTTCCTTGACTATCAACTCGAGATTTTGGCAGTGAGAAATATCCAGTTCTTGGAGTTGGACTAGACGACCAACCATGGAAGATGTAAAAACATGTTCCAACCTTCTGCATGTATCAATTTTCAGAGTTGTAAGCTTTGGAAACTCCAGTACCATCCATCGGTTTCTCTTCCATAAATACCTGAGATTATTCATCTCATATATTAACATATCTGTTAGGTTTGGAATGTTAAAAACAGTTTGTGATTCACTGAAACCACCATTGTTATTATTATTTGTCCCTTCCGGTATTACTTCAAATACCTCCTCCGCCAATTCATTTTCTCTTACGTGAATATCTTCTAGCTTTGTCAGCTGTAGTAACACAATCGATGGAATAATCTGTGTGTCATCTCTATGCTTCAAATCCTTCAATACTACATAGCATACAATTATGCTTGATGACCATGCATGGCACCACCGTAAAGTCAATCTTCTGGGGTATTGGCATAATGGCCAAGTAGCACTGATTACTTGAGTACCCTACAAAGGATCAAAAATTGTTTTAGTATAAAACGTGGCTTGATTTTTATAACACCAGATATTAGTTCATACATAGTTTTTTCTACACGATTTTAAACGATGACGTTTTCGGACTTGTGGACGTTTGGAACATGTCGTGAAAAGGACATAGCATTGACTTAAGGTTTTGACAATTGGGAGAAACCGAGAAATGATCGAGTCAAGTAAGAAAATAAAGAATGAATCTGCGGGAATTCAGGTGAAGATGGTGGTTGTGTTGTGATGAGGATTGGAGATGGTGGCTCAGTGGTTTTGTGCTGAGATGGAATTTGAAGGGTGGTCGGACAAATCATACAAAAAGTCAAATATCTGCCGGTTGAATAGATAAAAAAAAATCACTCAGACCAAATAATAATAATAACAATAACTACGTTATGCAAAATAACAATGAATTATTGAAAGTGATTTGCATGCTTTATAGTTTTATTTAGACACTTCCATTAATAAGCGATTAAATCAATTTATACTTAAATTATAACTGTTTAATACATACATTCATGTATGCCAATAAAAATTAAAAGTGTGTAAATCAGTTGTCATGAATTGTTATTATTATCTCTTATTGTAATAAGAGACGTACAAAATAAACAATTAAATCTTTGAAGATTTTAAATGCGGCGAAAAATATTAGTAATAGGAATATCAAGATCAAAATGACGGCACAACCCAAAGGGTTACTCTTAGAGCGGACGGTGTGGGCTTTGCCATGGCTTGCCGTGGGTGACATGGCACTTCGCCGTGGCTCGCCATGACATCATCACAACTCGCCGTGGCTCACCATTTGAAGGTTACTCGTCTACACGGCGAAGTAAAACTCCATCCTTTTTTGTCCTTGCTTGTCAGTGAACGAATTTTATATTATTTAGCAAATAAATTAATGGATAGTAAAGGGAGTGGTGAGATCTAAATGAGTAAGTTGTGGTTATGTTATGATAAGGGAGTTATAAAGGGAGGTTTGTCATGATGAGGTGGCATTCCGTGGGATTCAAATGAGTAGTTTTGCCTTGCCATGAGACCAAGTACTCCAAGACGTATTGTTATTTGGTCAAGTGGGTCAGGCATGTTTATATATTATTTGTAGGATTGCAGCATGTCATTTGTAGTATCAATTGTTTGTGTCTTGTGTCTTTTAGTACGTTTGTTGGTGTAATATAGGTTATGTGGTGTGTAATTTTTTATTTTAGGGTTCACTATTTTTAATCATCTTGTTTATTAGGTGGATGCTTTGGTTTGATTTTGATGGCGCTATTGCGGTTTATATATATTTTGCCTTTCATGAAAGAAAACAAAAAACATTTACAAATAATATCTTAACGAGTTGGGCAACGGCCCGCCGCGTTGCGGCGGGGCATCGTTTACATCGTTAATAATTGTAAGGTATTTTTGTAAGTAGAAAGTAGGCCATTTTTTGTATCTTGCAATCCCGTTATGTATAGTATCGTATTGCGACGGCGCTATTCGGCACGGAGTTCGGGTTAAATAGGTTAAATACTCAAGCACAAAGCACTTAGCAAAAGTGAAAGAAATACTACATCAAATATGTACAGAGATATTGGACAAATGCACATGAAAGTTTATTAAATCATCAAATGCTGCGGGGCAGCCGTTTTTTGCAAGTTTGTATTTTGGCTAAGTGTTGTAAGGATTAAAAATAGATAATGCATTTGTATATGTTTTATTGTTTTGGTAACCTTTTTATTTTTCGTAAATGTTTAAGCACCAAAAGTAGCAATTGTATATGTTTTTTTTCCTTTAAATGTGTAAGTACTCAAAATAATTTTTTTTTTTTTCCTTTTTTGATATTGTTTTTTTTCCCTTTTATTCCGACCCTCTTGACTTTGTGCTGTTCCTTTTTTTGTTTAGATTGCCAAGTGTGTGGCGATTAGTTAGGTCTGCAATGCATTAATCACTTTTGGATGTATCGTATGTGCTAGCAAAGTACTATGTTGCCATTGGATCGGGCCCTAGCTAGCAGGCCAAAAAAATGATGGAGCCCAACATATGTACTGTTACATACACGACGTCGTTTTGATCGCTATTTAATATATATAAAAAAATGATGGAGCCCAACATATGTACTGTTACATACACGACGTCGTTTTGATCGCTATTTAATATATATAGTAATAGTACATAGTATTATGTTGATTTAGCGCAATAGAAAAGATTGTCAACTTAACGTGGGGGATTTTTATACTCATCTTTTCATTAGAGTTATATATATGCCCAAAGGTTTTCGAAATTATAACCAAAATGAGGCTAACATATGTTTTCGAAATTATAACCAAAATGAGGCTAGCATATAATTGGTTAATATTATCATGGTTTTACAAAACAAATAAGTATATACTAAATACTGGTAGTTTGAAAAGCTTTTTAAGAAATTAATTTTACCTGTTAACTATTCATTATGAAAATAAAAATACAAAAGTTCGTAGCAACGCGCAAAGATTAATTACACTCGTTAAATTAAGTAATATATTTGTCAATTTGCGTTACTATTCATAATACTCGGATTGAACTTATATAAAGTATATTATAATAGTATATGTTAGAGTAGTATTATAGATTAGAACGCATATAGAAGAAGGTAGTATGTCATAAGAATAAAAGTCACATCTTATAATTTGAGAGAATGTTGAATAAATTGATGAAAACTTAATATTTTAGAAGAAATTAAATACTCAAGCATATATACCTGAAATTGATTATTGACGGAAGTAGCGGTACTGGATGAAGTATTATGGCTCATACTCCACATATTCCCCCTACGACCAATACCCTTCAGACATGGCAGGTACGTAAGCTCGAGCACATCTAAATTAGGAAAGATTATCTCTTTCAAGTTGTGAAATTGAAATCCCAAAGGTGGTTGACTATCCCTTTCAGACTCAGCCTCTACTCTTTTATCGCTTACCACACTATTCCCACCAACCAACCCTTCCAAAAGTGAGCAGCTGTCAACTAGGAGGCGCTCCAGTTTCTTCAACCCAATCGCCACTTGCAATGTGAAGAGGTATTTCATGTCTGGACACTTCTCAACAACAAGGAGTCTTAAATTGCAAAATGAGTGTTGAGAAGGATGCATTGAAACAACTCCAAGATGATTCATATTATTCACTTCCAAATAAAGTTCCTCTGTTTTCTCAAATAGCTCACTGATTTTGCATTCCAAAAGCTTGTGGGAGTCAGCCAACAGACATAATGTGTTTTTGACTATATACCTCTCAAGCTTGCAAAACGCGTTGTGTTCCAATGTACAACCTATCGATATCCTGAACCTTTCAAGTTTCTTAAAAGACACATTTTTAGGTTGGGCCTTACTCTTATAGAACTCCATCTCCAATGCAAATAGATGTTGTGAAAGTATCTCCAGTTCGGCACAGTTAGCATCTGTAAACTTAATAGCACGTCCCATATAAGCTCTTATATAAAGCTCTTCAAGACGGACCAAGTTTTGAAAGACACCATCGTCAATACGAAGGTTGTCACAGTTTGTCAAATCTAATAACTTTAGCTTTCTCAAATTCCCTATTGTTGATGGTAACTTTTTAATGCCGCTACAATCAACCAAGCTCAGTGTTTCCAAGTTGCTAAGACTTCCAAGAAAAGATAAATCAACCTTTAACCAGCATGAACGGAGACACAGTGTTCGAAGTTGGCTTGAGTGTTCAAACGTTGTCGGAAGCAATGGAGTAAGCTTGTGTTCATAAGACAATACCTCAAGTTTTTTCATTCTTTCATAGAAATCTGCCGGAAACTTCAGCTTATACCAGTCAGTTAGAATCAGAAGTGATAGGTTTGGGTAATTAAAGTCTGCAGGAAATTCAGACATATCAGCGCACTTCAATAGAATTCTATCGTAAGACTCATTTGCGTCCTTTGTAAGCAGTCGTGCCATGTCATCATGGTTGACAACTGAAGCTTGTTTGACATTTGAAAAATTACTTAAAATAAAACTGCGCACAAGATCATGCATTTTGACACATCCTTCACGATCACTTTTAGTCAACAAGTTTGCTCGGATGAGGTTATTGACACAAGTGTTGGTTCGCCGTCTTGCTTCTCTTATGTTGTACACTTCTTTAAACAACTTCAACCCCCATCCATAAATCATTAACTCCTCAATAGGAATATCATGGTCATCTGGAAATATGCCACTAAGAAGAAAGATTGCTTTAGCATCGTCATTTTTGAGATTGTTGTAGCTCATTTCAAATACTTTATCCACGATGTCATAAAGGTCTTGAAGGTTACCGTGTTGTAAATTGGAAAGTGCATCTTTCCAAGCATCCTTTATGTCATCTCTAAGACTATCAGCAATAGTTTTTATGGCAATTGGCAAACCGCCACATTTCTCTACGATACCTTCTCCTATCTTTTGTAGCTCGTAATCATTACCAACAGATGGTCCCACAATTCCAAAAAATAAAGTTTTTGCTTCTGGGTACTTTAAAACGCCTAATGTAAAAATTGATTCAGAGTTAATACCCATCTTAGTGCAAACATACTCAAATCGTGAGGTGATCAACAGCTTGAAACCATTTGGCAAAGGGCTCATTAGTCCAACGTCTTTAAGGTCAACCTCCTTCCAAAGATCATCCATTATTACCAAAACTTTCTTTCCATTTCGCGCCATCCCCGCAAATCTGTTACGAAGACGATCAGCCCTTGCATCCTTAGTCCTTTCAGTCAGAACTTGACCCATGTACTCTGCAATAGCTTGTTGAATAGTGATTGGGTCGGGTTTTTCCCCAACAACCACCTTCACAACCCAATCAAACATCTTTGATTCCTCCACAGCCTTTTTTAGCTGTTCCATCATTGTGGTCTTCCCCACACCGCCCATCCCGCTTAAAGCTATCATTTGAATCTCGCTATCAGGTTGAAGGGATTTCAATGCAGCATTGAATACCAAATCTCTGGACTTGAAGCTGATTTGGGTACCATCATGAACTGGTGCAGCAGTAGATGGAACCATACCAAGAGGTATTTGTTCCTTAGTCCACTCAATTTTGGATTTCCATGCTTCGAGATCATCTATCTTCTTGACAATATCAGAAGACATTTTTCCTGCTTTGTATCTCTTGGCCACATTACAGCATCCAATTCCATCTGTTGGAATACCTTCTACTTTTTTATTAATCTCTTTGACATCATCCAACCAGCGGTCGACATGTTCGGATACCACTTGATTGTTTGCATCAGCTATGTCTTTTTTCATCTGCACTTCCTTTTCTGTGACATTCAGTCGTTGGACTCTGCCACGCATCTCTTCAACAAGCTTTGTGAAGGAAACAAAGAAACCCAAGTGTTTCTTAATGGGGACCATCAAAGATCCAACAACAGCCTCAATAATTGGAGCTACAAACTCCATTTTCCAAATCTGTAGGTGTATACAAACGCTAATAAGTCAATGACTTGTAGTTACCAAGGTGTATTTTTTTTTTTTTTTTTTTTTTTTTTTTTTTTTTTTTTTTTTTTTTTTTTTTTTTTTTTTTTTTTTTTTTTTTTTTTTTTAAGTTTTGCCACTATGTTGCTCCTATACGAGGTAACTGAGTAACGTGCAATAACTACAAATAATAGTTTAATAAATTTTCAATCAAGCAACTTTTATCCTTTTTTACTCGCAGTTATATAATTCAAAAAAGACAGTTGGATTCTACACAAATAACATTAGCATTTTAGGGGGAAAATGTTAAATTGCAAATTTGCAAGTAATGAACGTTGGTAAGAGGCCAAAGGATTCAAAAGTTGTGTGCCTGGGGAAAATGACAAAAATACTTTTCTTCCAAATTATCTTTAGCATAATACCAATTTTTCAGCCAAAAACTCAAGCTTCCCAATTTTTTCGCAAGATCTTGCAAAAAAAATTAAAAAATAAATAAAAAAATTGGTATTTTGTGAAAAGTGGTTTCGGAATATGTATTTTTGTCACCTTACCTTTTGTTTTTTATATATAATTTGGAATTTCCTTTGACCAATTTGGCTTGGAAAATTTGTATTTATGTAACCCAAGATGACATTTATTTACAAATTAACTTACTTTTGTGACATATGCTAAAACTAGAATTTTAAATGCCAAATTACCCATGTCACTATCTACTTTCCCTTAATCACCGTCTTTATTGTGTCTCACATCGAGTGCAGCCAACTATGCACCTACTTAGGCCGGTAGCAGTGGACCGCAAAAAATCGGTCAAAACACTTGGTCGACCGATATTAATATCGGTCACGGCCATTGTGGGCATTTGGTCATGGATCGGTCGAGGAAGCAGTAAACATGTAATCGGTCTAAATTGTGACCGAGTTTTGATACAACCTTTTTTTTTCTTACATAAAATAAAAAATACAAACAACACAAAATATTACACACACTCTGCTTCAAATTCAAATTAAAGGCTACAGTACGAGCGGTAGGATTCAAAATTCAAATTCAAATTCAAATTCAAAAATTTCCCTATATATACCCACACTCTTTTGTTTCTCATACACACAATTCATACACAGATATCTTTCCCAACAATTCCCAAGTCCACAACAATGTCTCGCAAAGACTTCTCCCAACAATTCCCAAGTCCACAACAAGTGCCAGAAGATATCTTTCCACCAGAAGATGAAGTTTATCACACTCCACCAGAGGATATATTTCCGGTGTTCCAACCAGAAAATGAACCTGTGAACACTCCACCGGTTGTGGAACACCAAAACAATCCGTTTGGACTCACTGAAGAGGAACTCCGACTGCTTGAGCAGGATGAGGAAGTGAGGAGGGAAACGGAAGAAAGAGAACTGCGAGAGGAAGCTACTCGTAAGGAGCAGGAAGAAAGGGATGCAGAATATCTCAGGAACAATTGTTTTGACATTATGGAAGCAGCGTATTATAATGGCGAGTTTAGGGATGAAGAGTCTTCGAGTGAAGATGGTTGGAACTCAGACTTTTTATTGTAATTTGTAGTTTCATTTTCATTACCGTATCATAGTTTGTTAATCTTTAATTTATGTAATGTTTTTATTTTTAATGAATTTTAAATTTGTTGTTTAAAATATTTAAAAAAAAATCGGTCATCGACTATGGCACTTGGTCATGTCTGGTCACCGGAGAGAGAAAGCTACTGTGGCAGAGGATGACTAGGGTCACGACTTTGCATAGCCTTATAATTAACTAATATTATTCTTTTTAGCTGCGATATCCCTAAAAAGACTATTGTGATGGTTTATGAAGGTAAACGGCATCCTTTCGTGTACTGGATTAAATATGTGTGATGTGACAGCATTTGGATCGAATTGAGAAAAATTACGATTTCAATTTTCTTGTTTATAGTTACCGGGAAATCTGTGTTTTGTATTAGCCCAATTCTATTAAAAATCTTATCTCAAAAAATGTTAAACCGTCAGTTCCCTAAAAAAAAATTCAAAGCGAAGCCTTGGTCACTACTAGAGATTACAAACTCAAACTTCGTCAATACACTTTGGTTAATTCATAGATTTCGTCGCAATAACCTAAAGTAAGTTGTGTTCAAGTCCAACATGATTCATGACTTTGGTGACTTGACATCTTCAAGATTTCTATGCATATTTGGTCTGTTTCATCCAGTTAAACATGATAAATTTATGTCGTGTAACAATTAACCTATGATAGATTTATGTTGTTGTAATAATGGCTGTACAAGTTATGTAAAATATAACGAGTATGTATTGAAATTCGCAACGATAGTCGTAATTAAATATCCAAGATTCATAAACTTCGGCAACTTCAGTGTTATGCTTCATTGACTTCGGTGTTATCTATTAATTCTCATGTTGTGCTTGAATGACTTTTGGTGTCAAAGTTGCTATAAAATATGAAGGTTTCTATGCACATTTGGTCTTTCTCTCATAGCCAAAGAAGAGAGAAAACCCCATGTTATTGTCCTAAGCATGAAACGTACTTTTTGGGACGAACTACTTGATAAGGTCTCTACTCTGTAGGCGGCAATAAAAGAGAAAAATGAAAAGATCAAGGAAATCGAAAACCTTGACTATTGTCGTGCAAGATATTGCAGGGAAGTTGTCGCGTTTTTGTATGATGATATGGGTCGTGACGCGTCATGTAGTAAGCAATTGAAGAGACTTGACGAAGGCATGGCTGCAAAACATAATTTTCTTGAAGATTTATTTATCAACTGCCAATCTTTTGTTCTTCAAGTTTATATGATCTTTTGTATTTGTTACTTCTCTTTTGAATGAATATATGTCAATCTTTACTTTGCATCATTATTCAACTTCTTTTATATTTTTTTGGTAAAGAATATTGGATACACTTAGAGCAGTAGCATCGGTAACGCAATTGTTGCGTTAATGAGCCCATAACGCGCATTAAGCACAAGTTAGTCGTTGCACCTTCTTGCGTTAACTCGACGTTAACGTGCCACGTTAAGTGGCTAACGTGCGTTAAAGTGGTACGTTTGTAATTAAAAAAAAAAAAAAAAAAAAAAAAAAAAAAAAAAAAAAAAAAAAAAAAAAAAAAAAAAAAAAAAAAAAAAAAAAAAAAAAAAAAAAAAAAAAAACCAAAACCTTTTTTCAATCAATATAAATACCCATTTACCACACTTCATTTTCCCACACTTTCACTACTCACTATCATATCTACTACAACTCTAATAGCCAAAAAAAATGTCTCAAGGAAACAACAACGATCACAACTCGTTTACGAACCTCCTCGGTGGGTGGGGGAACCCATACGCGGGTTCATCATCAAATCCGAATCCGAATTGGGAGAACCCAAACCTATTCGGTATGTCGAGTCAAGATCTTTACCAACAACATCAAGCGTTAAGATTTTGGCAAGAATCCCAACAACAAAACACCTTAAACTCCAACTTCCAAAATCTCCAATTCACTCAACAATCCCAACAATCCCAAACGGAAACTAAGGAAGTTCCCGAAACACCTACGTCTCCTCCAAAAAAAACCAAAACTCGTACTAAACGAAAATCCAAAAATACAAAGAACCAATCGATGATGATGCCTAAAACGAAGCAGGCAACAAAGTGGAACGTTGGCAAGCAAGTGAAGAAAAATTACTTGCAACGTGTTGGGTGGCCGCAAGCGAGGATGAATAAGTCGGAAGTTCCCAAGCCAAAGATACGTTTTGGCAGCGGGTTCAACATGAGTTCAATAAAACAAATCATCATAAACGCGGCAAAGATATGATACAGTCAAAGTGGAGAACGTTGAATCGTGATTGCGGAAAGTTCAACGCGTGTTTCAAACGTGCCGAACGCGATCAAAAAAGTGGGGAAAATGACATGGATATCCTCACACGGGCCAAAGAAATGTATCGTAACGAGCAGAAAAACGCGTCGTTTAATAATGAGGAGGCTTGGGGTATTTTGTGTACTCATAAGAAATGGGACGCACCGGACACGGTTGATTTAACCGGTGATGTCCCAAGCCAAGCAAACGAGGCGTTGTTTGGTCACGATGCACAACCACGCCCGATGGGTTCAAAGCGGGCTGTGAAGAAGCAAAAATCTGAGACAACGGCAAGCACCGGGGGCACGAGTACCGGAGGATCTGTTTCGTCGGCCCAATTCGGGGAGGCTTTGCGCGAGGAGTATCGGGCTAAACGTGAAGATGCGTCCTTGGCTTACAAAGCGACCGCTGAAAACCAATACTCAGCGATACGGACGCGGGAGTTTGAGTTTTTGTTGACCGACACTACCGGGAGGGATCCACAATTTGTGGCGATGGTCAACATGGAAAAAGACCGAATCATTGAAAAATACGGGTTGCCAAAGCGTCAAGAATAAGTAATTGTGTCGTGTTGTAACGTTTTTTTTAAGTCTTTTTATTTCGTTTTTTTTTTAATTTCGTAATGTTTTTTTTTTTATTTCGTAATGTTTTTTTATTTTATTTTATTTCGTATTGTATTTTTAATTTCGTAATGTATTGTTTTTTTTTATTTCGTAATGTAATATATTTTAAGAATTAATGTTATGGTTTTTAAAAAATGGAGTATTGGTTTTAGTTAGGGTTGAAATTGAAAAGATTTGAAAAGTTGAGTTAAAGTGAGTTAAAGTTGAGTTATTGTTGTGGGTGTTTTTTTTTTAATTAAGGTTAAAGTGTTAAAGCTGACGTGGCGCTGAGTTAAGTTGTAACTTAAGTTACCACTGTGTTTGCTCTTAGAAATACACAACGTCCAATTAAATGTGGAGTGCTGTAACTAATACAACTATATTTATTTTCTCGTGTTGCGATTTATGATTTATTATCTTGCGATTTGATTGTGAAAAAAATAATTATGTTTACCAACAATGTTCGCCCAAACACTCCAATTTATACACATCGGCTTAAAAAGACTTTCAACCTAATGTACACTGATGCTATATGGCTTCTTCTTTTCAAATGATCACGCCATCGAGGTCAAATTCTGAATCTCATCAAGTTCAAATACTGATAGAAAGTCGTATGATATCGAATTGGACGTCATAAGAAGACAAGTTCGTCATACAGAGAATAGGTAACTTGCGATACCGATGAAAAAAGTAGTAAACGATGAAAAAAATTGCTACGCTCCACGCTGAGATTTAGTGGCTGCAACGGAACGTTCAAGGAAGAAAAAAAAAGAAATTGAGTACTACAGAACTAGAAATCTTTGATGATGTAGCATTATATTCCGACTATTGTTTGAAATGTTTTTTTATTTAAATTAAAGTATTTTTTATCTAGTGTTTGTTTTTAATAAGAGTCATCATAAAGTATGCTAACATCACATCACATTACATAACAACGTATATACGTTACATCACAGATAAATTACATTAAGTCGGAAAGTATTACATTGCATTACATAATAATGTATTGATCAACTTATATGTTTCACGCAATCGTAGTTGAAACATCTTGGATATAATGAATCGGATGATTGGGTGCTGGCATTGAAAAGTTGGATTAACTCGGTTAAGGAACAAAAGACCAAATGAGTCTGATTCTACAGGTGCATGTGGCCAAAAGTTGGGAAAATTTGACGAGAACACGTGACTGAATGTACGACACCACATTGTTGCATCCATCGACTCATCTTTCAATCAAGCACCATGTAGAAACAATCGTAGTTGAATCATCTACCGACTTAGATGCTTAACTTATCCATGATGCTTCACACTAAAGGATGTAATCAAGATGGGAAAATGATTGCAAACAATGCAGTGATGGTGGTTATGGTTGATAAATAGTCATGTACTATTATATAGATGGTTTGTTCAAGTTCCCACCTTTGGTTCATGCAACGATGCATCACCAAGTTTTCAATGTCCCACATCTTGTAGGTGACTTGAGACATTGTGTCTTGGCTATTACCGCAAACATCTTCTTGAAAACGTCGAAAAACTTGGACAGTCAGAACTAGCGTCAAAGTTCTCGGTTTTCATTAAACTATATTGTTAATCTCTCAGCAAAGTGATAAATATAGAGTAGCTGAAAATATTCGAAGTCTAGTTTAAGATTGTGTTTATTGGTATTTGGTAAGGAGAGTTTAAGAGGGCTAAGTAGAAGTACAAAATTGTAGGTTGTATTTATAGGAAAAAAGAAAACTAGATATTGATGATAAATTTGAAGTTCCCAAGTTTTATTGGAAAGATAAACAAGTGTCTTTTCAATGTTTCCCTCTCACATTTAGTCGCAACATATTCGCAATCACAAGTAAAAGCAACACGTTCTGTTGTCAAATGTCGTGGGGCCCACTGCATCTTGAAACATGCTTATCATTTTCGCATGGTAAAGCAACTGTTGGGTGTGAAAAGGGTCTCATTTGTTTATCACATGAACCTTACTTCACAACCGGATCGCAGCATGGTCACAGTCGATCTTGTGCGTAGGAAAACGGACGTGACCACTGTCATCTTGATCGGAATGGGACAACGGTGAAGATGGTGCAATTTCTTGCAAGAATGGAGGTGTAAGCGATAAGATATAGCCGATTAAGTGAAGTTGGGTGTGTAGTATGCTATTAAATAAAATTAGGTGTGGAGTGGATGCGGAAGGACATAGTTCAGTGTCTTAGTTTTAGCAATATGCCACGAAAGTCTTAGTTTTAGCAATATGCCACGAAAGTGAATTAAATTGATACTGGTTGTCATCTTGGATCACTGAAATACAAATTTCTCTTTGGCTTTTATTGTATTGTCACACAAGCGAGGATGGAAAAAAATTCCAAAAGTGATGGGCCAAACAAGTCAAGACAGGTTTTCCCAATAGTTGTCCCGATTATCACAACTCGCGCAAATACCCGATTACCCATAATTGAAATGTATACAATGGTTATTACTATTATTGTAATCATCTCGTGTATGATATATAATATTTTCTGAACTCTTCTATAATCACACTAAAAATTTGCACATCTTGTCCCAAAAAATCTACTAAAACGCGGATACGTGATACTCGAGAAAACCAAAACATCTGACGGATAATCAACAATCGGGTATCCGCGAGTAAAAGGTATGGTGCGGGAAGGGTACAAGTTCAAATGTACCAATATCCGACCCCAAACCGTGAGAGAACGATGACTTTAGTTATTACAAAGCACACTTATTACTAATGTTCACTTACTGTTCTTTACACAAACTAAGATTATATTCATGCAATATTTTATGATTGGTGTGGATTCCATTTCAACATTTGGGTCCTGCTTAAAGAACTTACAACTAAGCTAATTAAGGGTGCATTTGGTTTGTAGTTGGGGTAGTAATAAGATTTGGATTTGGAATTGGTTTCAAAGAAAAGTATGAGAGAGAAATTTTATGATTGTTTAAAAGATTGTTTATTTATAGAATTTATATCGAATTCGGTTTTGAAATTTTAGATTATTATAAACAAGGTTATAAATAGCGTGAAGCGTGGCGTAGCGGCATATCCAAGCCTCAAGCTTTAGCGTGAGGCGTTGTGTTA
The DNA here is from genome assembly GCA_014162995.1 of Artemisia annua. Lineage (NCBI taxonomy): Eukaryota > Viridiplantae > Streptophyta > Magnoliopsida > Asterales > Asteraceae > Artemisia > Artemisia annua. Next base: position 314,205 of record LBNU01021200.1, read on the forward strand.
TAGCGTTTTTAAGGCGTGATTCAAAGCGGCAAAACATATTTATAGAATTGTCAATATTAGTTAGCTACCATGCTTAAAATTGAGTTATGGAGCTACTAAGCCCAAATAAATACTTGTAAATAAGCTCAGTCCAATAAATCTTTAAAAAAAA
>LBNU01021200.1:317692-384832 GCA_014162995.1 Artemisia annua
ATATATATATATATATATATATATATATATATATATATATATATATATATATTTGCATATGTTGTCATTCACCTTTATATAATGACACGTATCTTTATTTTTGATTAGTGTCTTTTTTAACAACTTTTTTTTTCCTTAACTAATTTTTTAAGAACTTCAATTCAACCTAACTTACACTATTACTCCTTCACCTGTTCTTTTTCTTTCACTAATGTTTTATTTATATTTTTATTTATTTTCTTTTTGCTTATGAAGAGTAGGGCTGAGCAAATCACTCGAAAGGATCGGACCGACGGTTAGACCGGACCGGACCGACCACATTCGGTCCGGTCCTCTGTCTTAGCTTTTGGGCTAATTCGGTCTCGGTCCGGTCCGGTCCAAACCACAAACCGACTATTTTGCCTTGTTGGACCAGACCGACCGAAACCGGACTGACCAGACCGGACCGACCACATTCGGTCCGATCCTCGGTCTCGGCTTTTGGGCTAATTCGGTCTTGGTCTTGGTCGGTCCGGTCCGGTCGGGGACCGATGCTTGGCCCTAATGAAGAGCATATATCCACATACATTTAGTTACACAAAAATTAAAGGTAACTTTTTTTTTTTTTTTTTTTTTTTTTTAGTTAGTACGAAGCTAAATCTTTTTTTTTTAACTACATAATCAAAATCTACTTACTTCTATTAATTTTGGTTTCTTGTTATTTTCAGATGTTAACTACACCATTGTGTTTCACATGTTTATACACTTCTCGGATGAAAATGAGTTTGTTGTATCGGAGTGACAGAGGTTATTGTATATTTTTTGGTTTGATGTGCCTTGATAACTTAATACTACAATATTTTAATTTTTGTTGTATTACACAAAATTGATTACTTTGTATGTAAAATTTATCCTTTTTTTCTTCTTCTTAATTTTGTAATTTTTATTTGAGTTTTCTAAATAAGAATACTACGTAAGTACGTATATGTATTATTCTTCTATTTTGTAAACTTTGACCCATATTGTGTTTTGTTTAAATTACCCAAGTTTTTGTTTTTATATTTGTTTTTAATATTTTATTTTTACGATCACTATGGTTTACTCGTATGTAAAATATGACATCAGTTTTTACCAGGGTAAATAAACCCTTTACCCAAAAAAAAATATATGACATCAGTAAATCACTCACAAACATACAAATCCACCCGCATCAACACGAGGGCCGCAAATTTACCGCAGTAAAGATCATTGCGACCGTTAAGACATTTTAAGAGGGGTCTCGGAGGGGTGTGCAATAGGTGCCGTCGCAGAGGGCCTCCACTTAAAAAGGGCCACATTTTTATTAATTTTGCATATAAATACGTATAATATTAAATATGTATGAGTCATATAATTCAAGTTTATATGCAATTTCTCTTTAGTTTACAAATGTAATAGGACCTCTTTATTGTTATTGGCTAGGGTCATCGAAAACCACGAGACAGGCCATTTTCATTTATATACTCAAATATAATTTTAAATTAAAGCTGAGTATGAAAATCTGCAGCAACACGCATGCACCGATTAACCGTTCTAATTGTTCGTAAAGAAAAGGGTATTTTAGACCAACAAACCCATGGTTAGCATACAACTAAGCTAATTAAAGAAGCATAAACGTGTAGCATTCTAAACTAACAAATGATCGAAATATAACACCTGTGTTGTGTTACGATTTCTGTTACGATCGATTTCTGTTTTGATGAATGTAAACTTTATAATCAACTGATAGATTCTCTTTACATTTAAATATATGCTATCTCGTTATCTATACTTGTGATGTCTACCCATAACCCATTGTAGTAGCACCCTGAAAACTTGTTAAGTCTTCCGCTGTACCAAATTTTAGGGGTGTTACATTGTCCCAAAAAATCTTACTAAAACGCGAACACTTGATACTCGGGGAAACAAGAATATCTGAAGGATAATGAACAATCGGGTACCTGCGGCTAAAAGGTATGGCGCGCAGAGGTGGAGTTACGCCCGAGCTACCTGTGGCACGAGCCACATACAGAAGTGTAGTTTCTTGTGATTTTTTTTTTTTTGGGTTTTTTGAGAGTGCTATACCCAGTGACGACTCATAAAATGTTTGAGGAAAAGATAGAAACAGGGCTGCAACCATTTAGTTTAGATGGGTGAGGAAGATGATGCTTTTGGTTCATAAACACTTTGCTCTCTTATAGCTTATAGATTTTTTAAGTTTGCCCTGTATGGTTTCATTTCCAAATAAGTGTAAGAAGTTTACAACTTTAACGGCTTCAACCCTATTATAACTAGGGATGACCACCTACATTTTACAAGGTTGTCCAATACGATTATAATTTGATGGCTATGCATTATGGTTTTTACAGTTTAAAAGGCTTTAACTTAATTTTTTTTTCTTGGAATACTTGTAATACTTGGCAATACGATTATAATTTGATGGTTATACATTATGGTTTTTACGGTTTAAAAGACTTTAACTTAATTTTTTTCTTGGAATACTTGTAATACTTGCCCAAGTAATTTTTATTTTTAACTTTATAATTTTAGAATGACTACTTTTCGAACCCTATATCGCTATTCCACACATGTCTCCGACGAGACTTGAACCACAACGAAGTCTTTGGGTGTATCTAGACTCGAAACCTATAGTCGCGTCACTTACCACTAAGGCACTAACCACTTTACCGAAGTTTTTGGGTGTATCTACACTCAATAAACTCGTAGTGTAATTTAAGCCCATGTCCCCCAAAATTAGCGAGACTGCACTGGGTGTTGTGAATAGGTTTCAACTTTCATGTGACGAAGATGGCGTTATGATGAAAATAAGATGCGTCCATGCTGTCGAAAGACAAAACAAAAAAGCTAGTTTTACTTTGACAAATGAAAAACTAAAATTTAAAAATATTTTCGATGTGAAGCGAAGCGAGCCGAGAATCGTGTCACACACGATATAAAATCCTGTATCCGCTACTGATGACGCGGGAAGGGTACAAGTTCAAATTTACCAATATCTGACCCCTAACCGTGAGAGATTTGTGACTTTAGTTATTACAAAGCACACTTATAACTAATGTTCACCTATTGTTCTTTACACAAACCAAGATTATATTCATAGCCATATTTTACGATTGGTGTGGATTCCATTTCAACATTTTGGGCTGCTTAAAGAACTTACAACTAACCTAATTAAAGAAGCATAAACGTGTAACATTCTAATTATTTAATTTGTAACGAAAAGGGTATTTTAAACCAACAAACCCATGGTTAGCATACAACTAAGCTAATTAAAGAAGCATAAACGTGTAGCATTCTAAACTAACAAATGATCGAAATATAATACCTGTGTTGTGTTACGATTTCTGTTACGATCGATTTTTCTTCTTTTATTTGTAGAGAAAAGGATTCAGGATGTGGAGAATTAAAATAGAGCTGCGAATATATAAGAGGAATACCAAGGGACAAAACTACAAGTGACGTGGAAGCAATGTCATTGATACTTACAATTGCCCCACGCAAAGGAGATTCTAAGCCTTGTTTATGGGCACCAAATATTTTACAAGGGATGTAATTCTTTCTTAACATTTGTAGTTCTATCATTGTGAAGTTTACTTAGCAACCTATTAACTCAAATATACAGGTACTACAACCTCTTATTATTTGGTAACTTTTTATTCAAGTAGGTAATAGATAACATTGGGAAAAAAAAAAAAAAAAAAAAAAAAAAAAAAAAAAAAAAAAAACAACATAACTATGCACTAATCAAATTCATTGTTCTATTTAGCGTTATCCGTTTTTAAAGCATGTAGAAGTGAAAGCAGTGAAGTGCGGTAGGGGTGCTCATCTTCCTCTCTATTTCTTTTTTGTCACGTCACCCACGTCACTATTCTCCCGTTCTTTTCGAATCTTCACAATAATGCAGTGACCATGTTACACTCGCTTAACTTCTACCTCTTTTTTTTTTTTTTTGGTGTGTGTATTAAAATAGTGCATGCGAAAAAGTGAATGGCCGATCAAGGACGCTTTTTGCAAGGAAAGATGCTCAACAGTAATGTTCCCGCTCAGGTAATATACCACCTAAGACACTGGTGCATTGCTGGGGTGCCCTCTTTGGGTAATCTAACATGTTATTAAAAATTTCACAATAATTAAAACGATATTGTAACTTGAGTGACTTTCTGAATATCAAATTTCTGATCCGATCCATTAAAGTCAAGTGAAAACCATAAATCTAGAGTCATTACTATAGTAATGACCAAGTATAAATATAGGCATTAAAAAAGCCTGAAACAAAAGTTATAAGAGCAAATTCTCAAAATGGTACAATATCTCAACCTTTTTCTCAAAAAGATACAAAACTAACATGTTTTCCCAATTTGGTCATGTGCGAACGTGCGAATGTGCGTTTCCATTATTTTTTTGACACGTGTCCATTTTTTTTAATAATAAAGTACGGTGTTAGGTGGGACTTTGACTTTGAATTTTTGTTTAAATGACAAATTTACCCTCTTTTAATTATAAATACATTCACTCACTCATATCTTCGTCACCGCCTCTCTCTTCCGGCCGACCATCTCTCTCTCTCTAAAATTCCGACCGTCACCACCACCACAGATCCGCAATCACCACCACAGATCAACACCACCATAGATCCGCCATCACCACCACATATCAACACCACCACAGATCCACCACCACTAGCAGATCCGGCCAGCCACAACCTTCCACCACCACTAGATCCGTTGCTTGACCACCAGATCCGTGCTCGACCACCACCAAAACACAACCATCTCAGATCTAATGATAAGTAGAAAGAAGGAAAAATGAGAAAGAAATTGTAGCCAGAGATGTTCACTGGACATTGTTAACGGAATATATGAAGTTGTTGAAGAAAGATGGTGTTGCAGTACTTAGCAAATGACTAGATGTATGGGATGACTTTTTGTCAGTAATAAAACTTTTTGTGTGGTGTATATTAGTCCACAACATACATGCTTCTACTATGGAATATGAATTTAGACAATTTATTTATTGCTTTAGTTTTTGTGGGGAGTTGATTTTGGATTTATGGTGTTATAAAAATATATCTTTTATGTGTTAAAATGTAATTCAGAGTGTATGATTGAATAATATGTTATTGATGGTCTTTTAAGGAAAAAAATTGGACGGAATAAATGGGTGTCGCCGGAATATATGGCCGGCTGTTGATGATCATAGTCGCACATTCGCACATGACCATGTCGCACAGTCACACATTCGCACATGACCATGTCCCACATTAAAAAGAGGGTAAATTTGTCATTTAAACAAAAATTCAAAGTCAAAGTCCCACCTAACACCGTACTTTATTATTAAAAAAATGGACACGTGTCAAAAAAAATAATGGAATCGCACGTTCGCACATGACCAAATTGGGAAAACATGTTAGTTTTGTATCTTTTTTGGGAAAAAGGTTGAGATATTGTACCATTTTAGGAATTTGCTCAAGTTATAATCTTCATTGATGGTCAAAAGTGAGATTAATTTCACCAGGATTCAGAGATATTCATTTCAAATACTTGTTGTCAAGTAACAAAGTTCTAAGGAGTCGGACCCTTACGTGCTTATCCATATTCCTAATAACAAGGCAGTAATACAACCAATCAATTAACCTGAACCGCGGCGTCAGCTGGTCAACCTTTTTAGCTCCTTCAAGTGATCTGTTAGGTAACATATCACCCGTCTCACTCAATGTCTCACCACTTGCTGTAATAGAAACTTCAGTCTCAGTCGATCTTTTGCTTCTTTTTGCAGTAGCAGTGGATCTGCTGCAGCCAGCAAGAGCAAGAGCTGCTGAAAAAGAATAGTTAACCTCGATCTCCATAGTCCTAACTTCATAAGAGCCATAAAACTTCCTTTCAACCACACGTTCATACTGCAGTGGATCGGGATTTTGTGGTACAACACCTTCAGCAAAATACTGCCAATCATCGACTTCCCTAGAATCGAGATTTGATGTACACGCAGTTCCAAGGATATAAGCAAGAGTAACATCCTCAAGATTATAGTTACCTTTTTCAGAAAACCATGTGGAGGTACGCCTGTTGGAGGAGGAAATGACTCCACTGATACTGAGTAGTGCTGCGACTCGGTTCTGAAATGAATGGCATATAACTCAACGAGGTTATCAAACATATCTTGTGTTCGAAGGTTAATATATCGTGGGTGCTTATCAAAGTGCTGTTTATTGGATCTAATTTGTGTGATTTATGTAAGATAATCTGTAACTCTTTTGAGCTCGCCATTTGAAGGAGGAATGCTGTCATTCTCAGCCATTTTGTTAGAAGTTAACAACAAAATACAAGCTTCAACACGGGAGAGCTGTTAATTCAGAGCTTATTGCATACACTTTCCATAGGCTATTGATTCAGCATATGTGGAACACTCCGAGCACACTATTATATGTGTCATCCACTTCTGCCCTCATCCCTAGAAGTAATGAAAAAACACTCATACAAAATCAGATCGATTCCCAACATGACTAAAGGGGGTAAGATTATCAGATTATTACATTTTAATGAAGCTGATAAGCACTTTTTAGTTTAAACACCTTAGGCTTATCAGCTTATTATAGTTGTTTTGTACCAGCATCTAAAAAATACGCTCACTTGTTCAGTCAATACCATATAACCTAAGAGCACCATGTATGGTAACACCGGTGTGTGTGTAAAAAAATGTTGCCACTGTACCAAAATTTACCCGCAGTTGTAACACTGAAAAACTGGACCACTAAAACACACACGTACACAGTCCTCAAATTTAATGGGGTAATAGTATAACGCCAATGCGGCTATAATAACTTTGTTATACCCCATGCTCTAATAAGATACTTTTATAAATAAAAATGAATGTTTAAATAAGCTTTTCCGGATTACCCTAAAAGTCAAATTCCAGAAAATTTAGTAACTAATTCCCATTCCCATGAATCCTTAAAAATCAGATGAATGCTGATACACAAAATATAATAATTTAATAAGAGGGTGTTTAGGATTGCTTATCTACTTATTGATGAGCAGTTCGAAGTGTTTGGTTTGTAAACAGTTTCAATAAGCAAGTTTTTTTTTTTTTTTTTTTTTTTTTTTTTTTTTTTTTTTTTTTTTTTTTGAATTAACAATAAGCAAGTTGGAACATGGTTATTTTAAAGTGATTATTTGAGATGAGCTATAAAATCAATTATTTACCATCATGTCTAACCTAGAACCATTATACATAGATTAGATTTGCAAAACTCGAGATGTTTTGGTATTTTACATTTTTTTTACAAAAGGAAAAAAAATTAAAAAAAAAAAAAAAAAATCCAGACAAGTGAAGTGCTTATTCTTTTTGAAGCGGCTAATAAGAAGCACAATCAATAAGTTATCAAAAACTCCCCCTAATTTTCAGTGATTGAAACACAAAATAAACAGAGTAAATAGAAAGAAAAGCAGTATTACCGACACATTATTCGGTGGTGGAAATAGCAGGCTCCAGAAACACTGAGACACCGAGTGTTTATAATATGATACGAGTATTTAAATGTGAGGCTTTTTGCATCAACTACAGAAATGAACCGGCTTGGTCGTATATGTGATTGTCCGGTAACCAAAACCTTGATACTCTGCTCTTCAAAATAAGTGCCAACGACTTTTCTACTTATGTTTTGAATGGTAAATCTATTCGTTGCGTAAATTCCACACATTTTCAAAAAAGAGCGTAGGGGGAACTACAATCAAATTATACCAATTAAAGTTAAGTAATAAAATGTCGCTTTTGAAAATTCGGGGGTATTTGTCTAAACTAGGGGTGTAAACGAGAGGAGACAACTCGCGAGTTGCTCGAGATCGACTCGTAAACTACTCGAAATCGACTCGATTTAAACAAGCCGAGCTCGAGTTCGAGCTACTCGAGTATATAGTTTCGAGTCGAGTTCGAGCTCCAAAATACTCGGCTCATGAAGCTCGTGAGCCTTATCGAGCTTCGATTAAATTACACTTTTACCCTTTTATATACATAAATTTATTTAATTTTCATACGAATCGAGCCGAGCCGAGCTTGTATGCTGAGTATTTATCGAGTTCGAGCTTGAAATGTGAAAATGATCGAGCTCGAGTCGAGTTTCGAGCTCGAGTTTTATAGGACGAGTCGAGCTCGAGCTCGAAATATAAAGCTCGACTAAGCTCGAGTCGAGTTTCTAGTTCGAGTTTTAGTATTCGAGTCGAGCTCGAGCTTGGCAATACTCGGCTCGACTCGGCTCGTTTACACCCCTAGTCTAAACACTTGCATTGGGAGTATCTAATAGGGATGTTGGGGAGCGTTTTCAACATTCAAGAGATACTATTAGAAAAGCATTTCATGACGTTTTAGAGCGTTAACTGCTAAACGTAACAATTTTCATGGTCTAGCAAGTGATATTATTAGGTCAAAAGATCAAAGGTTTCTTATACCACCTCAAATCATGAATGATAAAAAAGATACTCGTCGTATTTTAAGGTAGTAATTTAGTTATCTTAAGTGTACTTATTAAAATTTCAAACATCATATTGTTATCTTTATATTATTTAATTTGGTTTTAGTACTGCATTGGATGTAAGGATGGCACACACATAGGAGCATGTATCCCAGAGGTTCAACAACTTCGTTATATCGGTAGAAAATGGATACCTACTTTTAATGTAATGGCGACATGTGATTTTAATATGTGTTTTACATTTTATATCGGTTGGTTGGGAAGGATCAGCACACAACACACGTGTCTTTCTTCATACGATTAACACGCAATCAATGAACTTCTCAAAACCACCTGAAGGTGACTATACATATATGAGATGTTATTATCCGGTTAAAAATACAAGCTATTAATTACTAATTATCTTTTTAACCATTTTGACAGGTAAACATTATGTAGTTGATTTGGGATATCAAGAAAGAAATGGATATCTTGTTTTGTATTCTAAGGCAAGATATCATCAGTCTCAATTTCAAAATGAGCCACCTACTAACATGAAAGAAGCCTTCAACCGTACTCATTCATCTTTGCGAAGCTATATTGAGAGGTCGTTTGTAATTTTGAAGAAACTGTGGAAAATACTTGATGGAATGCTCTAGTTTAGTGTGAAAACTCAAATTATGTCATTATGGCCACATTTGTCTTACATAACTGCATTCGTAATAGTGATGAAGAAGATATGATATTTACTACGATTGAGCAACATCCAAATTACATACCACCTGATGAACTTCACGATATTCGTGGCCATGAAACAAACACTAAAAATATCTCTCAAGGAACATCTAATGAGATGAAACGAATACAGGATGATACTGCTACATCAATATAGAATGCACGTAATCAATGACTATTACGAACATGTTGTCTTAAAGCACTATGATTATTAGTAATATAATTAGTTTAATATTTTTATGTTTAACATTTGTTGAAATTATATATGTTTTTTAAGTCATTTTACATCTTATAATGACAGTTAACAACTAGTATACCAAACACTTGTATTGAGAAAAAATAATACGGCTTGTAGCTCATGTTAACAGTTTTATAGTTTATAGCTTATATTTTTGTGTCATAAATGATATACCTTCAAAAAGCACTTTAAACAAGAGTAACTTACAGAATTGGAATGCATAGGAAATGGATTAAACAACAACAGCTTATAGAAAATGGTTACAGCTTACAACTAGTTTTGTCAAACATACCCATAATATGAAATAAAATGGTTTAAAAATAAATATGAAAGAGATGGTTAAATTAGCCAAAATCTTGAGGATTCTCAAGTCATTGGCTAAAAGTATATGTATTCAATGGTGAAAAGCTTCTTCAATGACATTTTTAGAAAAAAATTAGACAAAAGCTATTATAAAAACTTGCATTAGAGATACTCTAAAGAGTAAGAAACACAGTTTTTTTAAGCAGTTTGGTACTGCTATTTTAAGAACATTTTTTTTTCTAAATTTGTATTTAACATATAATTTCAAAATAAAAAAATAAAAAAAGTTAAAAGTCTTAAATACATTATCACTAAATAGACTTTAAATAATGTTTTAAAGAAGTTGTTACTGAAAGTTTTGCTCACTAATTGCTGTAAAATATGTAGTAGTTTTTGTTAAAATTAGTGTATATTTTGTTCGTACGCTTAACTAGTTTGATAATTGTAACAAATGGGAAAAATTTGTCATTTTACGTATCATTTAGTTAAATAAACATAATTTGTCAAACACTAAAAAATGCTAATCTATATATTTTTGATCTTAAGCAAATCCAAACACTTTATTCAAAAGCATCTATCTAGTCTTATGTTTGTATTCGCGAGCTCAATGTTTATATATGATAAGGTTATTTCGTTGTTATTATTTTAAAGTTTATAAACTTAAAATAAGGTCATTTCTTATAAGGTCATTAAGACAAAAATTTAATGCAAAAAAATGAAATTTGAGTTTTTATACTTTTTTTTTTGATAAAGGGATTTATACCCGATTACCCGGTGATGCACAACTAAAATTTGATCGACAAAAATTTCAACTTTTTATATTTTGCTACACAATAAACTTTTGATACATATATAAAATTAAATTGGATGCAAAAACAAATTTTCGATGCACAAAATGTCGATTTACAAAATTTTAATCCACATTTCACAATTCCAAAACTGCAATGTATGGTTTTGGTGTAGTTTTTATTTTATTTTATTTATTTATTTATTTATTTTAATACCTTTTTTTTATTAAAATGTATTTCATTTTCACATTTATAGAAATTAAGAATTCTTTTTTGTTTGTTTGCTTTGTTCAACTATATTTCTATTCAAAATGGTTTTAAACTTTTAATATTTAACGTAGTAATTTGAGCTGTGCGTTGCTTTGCCTAGCTTTCGTAGGTTTGCCTGCTTTTCTTGACCCTGTGTTTTGGTTTTGGTGCCTTGTTTTTGTTTTGCCTTAGTTTTAGGCCTTGTGCGTTGCTTTGCTTTGCTCTGTGTTGCTCCCTTAGGTTTGTCTGCTTTACGTAGTGCCTTGGTTCTATGTTTTTGTTTGGGCTTTGCTTTTGTGCTNAAATTCTTGTTGTGATAATGTATCTTTTGAGGCTTAACAATTTTTCATTAAAGGTGATATTTAACATGTTAGGATATGCATCATGCTAGTGTATCATAAAAAATAACCGCTCACCCTTTGTAAATAACTAATTTCATTTAACTTAATATAAAGCCAGCTATGCGAATTTTTTTTCCTTAACTTTTAGCCCTTAAAGCTACGGATAGCAAATCTCAAAAATGAAACCAGCTTAATATACTTTAATCTTTATTTTTATTTTTTTTTTATTTTTTTTATTTCTTTTTTAATTATAAACCGTCACTATTAGAACCATAAAAATTTACATGAAGTTGGATGGAAGTATAAACACAAGCTGTGCTTCCATTTCTTTCTAAATACAAAAGCTTTTTTCAATCGGTTATCTCACCTATTAAACTCATTTGGACAAACAATTTTCAGTTGCAATTGCAAATCTTTTTAGAGCTTGGGGTATCGTGGTGCCAAACCCTTGCGCCAAGCTACCAACCCAAAGAGGAGAACGGCTCACCATATCAGAAGTCGTGCCAAAGCCTCTTGGCTGTTAAATAACAGCCGACGCCAAACCAATTATTTTATTATTAGGGATTGTCTAACCAATGCCCTAAGGGCATTGGATAAAAAGGCTGAGACCCCACAAAAAGTACAAAAAAGTACTCAGGGCCCTACATGTTTTTACATTTTTTATGGGTCAGGACATACTTTTTTATACTTTTTGTGGGGTCACTGCCTTTCTTATCCAATGCCCTTAGGGCATTGGTTAGACAATCCCTTATTATTATCATTATTTTGTCTTTTTGTGTTGTATTTGTGTATTTAGTGAGGTGTGAGTGGACCCAACGGCATCACTTTTGCTGTGGCACCACAATTGTATGAGGCAGGGGTTTTTTGGTGCCGTTGAAGATCTCGTGCCTTTCCGTGTTTTACTGACTTGACAGTGATTTTGAAGAACGACACGAGCCGTTTGGCTCCACGATAACCACTCCTCTTGGTGAAAGAAAAACAAAAGCAAAAGTAGTTGACTTAAGGTAACATAGGTACTATAGTTTGACATGTGTCCGTACGAGAGATACAAACTTACGAAGTATAAAGCATAACCTGAGTTAACATAAATTCATCAACTATCAAACACACATAATAGTATAGTACTCCACCATCATTTTAATATTTCAATCCAGTTAATGAATCCTTATTCTTCTAGGTATTAAATTTGTTTCAGGGGGAGTTTACACGGACCCTCTCAGGGGTTTTCGTGGGGCTTGTGCATTACGGGTTTATACGGTGTGCATCGCCGTCTGTACATTTTGACCGTCAGGGGTCTTAATAACATAACCCTTTGTTTCATCTAACAATCTTAATTATTTCCATTCATTTACTATTATCATATATTCACATGAACTGATCTTTGATCAAATTGCTACTTTTTTTAAATTATTTTCAGACTGATGAAGAAACCAAGTGTGGATACAGCAGTAGTTGATATCTTCCACCGGGAAGTCGGACATCTTTCGACCCGAAAATTCACTTATCGTCTCGCTGCTTCTGAGGTATATATATGTTTTTGATTTTTTTTTTTGTTTGTGTAATTATAAGCTAAGTGGATTAAATATTTGTTTGATCAGCATATGTTATTTTTATGACTGTAATGTGATTTTGTTATAAGGTACAGTAATTAGATTATTGTGGTAAATGGCGTCGCTTTCGGTTCGTTTTCTAAGATTGGACCACATTGTTACAAATTTCTAAATGTATGGAATATTTAGTTAATCTATGTGATCATATTTGAACTACACTTGATATTGTGTATGTTTTGATAGTACGTACTAGTTCTTTTGAAGTTACCATTAGTGCTAAACTGCTAATGATGATAGTTGGGATAATTCTTAGGAAGCTTTAAATCGGCGTGTTTATAGATGGTGAGTATCCAAGTATTTGGGGTTTAAAGGGTGTGTTTACTTGAATTTTTTAAATATGGACCGTTAAGATTGTCACGTCACGACATCTAGTTTTTCTGAGAAATGAGTGTGACGGTTCATATTTCCGCAAAATCTGTATTTGGGAGCTTTTGAGTGCATTTAAGTGGTCCTTCTATGTACGAGTTGTAGTTGGTCGGATTGTTGTAAATATTGTTATGGTGGACAATGAATACGTCGACCTGTATCTAAATTGGCTCTCTAGATACATAATAAAAGGATAAAAGAAATTGGTTCTCAAGGCAAGCAATACTAATGGTTAGTTACTGTTGTGGTTTTAAATGATTTATAAATTTACTGCGTTTATTTTCTTGCTTTATTGGATTGACAATAAGTTGACCATGTTGTCTAATGTCTTCCTATGCACACTGCGAATTCTAATGTATGACATAGCATTTACAACTGTTTTCATGTGATAGGATCTAGTCATGAGACTTGATCTTGTGAGGAAGCTGCAAAAACATATGGGATGTGTAAACACTGTGAGCTTTAATGCAGATGGGGATATTCTCATTTCGGGTTCAGACGATAGGCAAGTTATACTATGGGATTGGGAAACTGGTTCTGTTAAACTTGCCTTTGACTCTGGTCACAATAGCAATGTCTTTCAGGCAAAGATCATGCCAGAGACTGATGAGCGAAGCATTGTAACGTGTGCTGCTGACGGACAGGTATTTTTAGACCAACAACTTTACCTTATTTCATATGCAACTATGTGTTTAATTAGTATTGGCCTGATGGGATTGACTTAAAGATGCTCCTTATGGAGGTATATAGTGTTAACCGTGGAAATCATAAATGGTTGATATGCTGACTAAACATAATTAATTTGAGACTGATTTTAGCCTTTATAACCGATTCATGTATAATTAATGTTTTATGATTTATTCCTTTTGTATTTTATTTCATTTAACGACTTTGCTCTTTGTGATGATGCTATTTCCAATTAATGTCGTAGGCTGTTTTATTATCTCATGGAGAAAATATGTAATGGGAACGTTTGTTTGATTTTAGGTGAGGCATGCAACCATCTTAGAATGTGGAAATGTGGATACGAAATTGCTTTCAAAACATGACGGAAGAGCTCATAAGCTAGCCAATGAACCTAACAGTCCACACATCCTTTATTCATGTGGTGAAGATGGATTGGTTCAACATGTTAGTCAAGATCTCAGAGTCCTTGCTAAGCATTATTTTCTTGTTTTTATTTTTATAATCTGAACTTATCAAAAATCTTTTCTTTCAGTTTGATCTGAGGACAGGAGAGCCTACACAACTTTTCACTTGCCAACCCGTACATGCTTTCAGTTACATGTCAGTCGTTCATCTGAATGATATAGCTATTGATCCAAGAAATCCTAATCTATTTGTGGTTGGCGGGTCAGATGAATTCACTAGATTATATGATATTCGAAAATATAAGTGTAACACTTCAGCTGATTTTGGTGAACCAGCTGATTATTTTTGTCCCAAGCATTTATTAGGTGATGAGAATGTCGGGATTACAGGATTAGCATTCTCAGAACATAGTGAACTTCTTGTTTCATACGCTGAGGAATTCATCTATTGTTTCTCTAAGGATATGGGATGGGGAAGTGACGTGAGCACTATTCTAGCTGATCATCTTGCCGATGATTCTGATGTGGAGATGGAAACTGACTCCAAACCGGGCCCACAACTCTTTAAGGGGCATAGGAACTGTGCAACGGTAAAAGGTGTTAGCTTTTTTGGACCTAAGTGTGAGTATGTTTCGAGTGGGTCAGATTGTGGACGAATGTTTATTTGGAGGAAAAAAGATGCAAAACTTGTGCGTCTTATAGAGGCAGATACGCAAGTGGTGAATTGTATTGAAGCTCATCCAGATATACCTATGCTTGCGAGTAGTGGTATGGATAAGGATATAAAGATTTGGACACCAACTGCACTTGAAAAGGCATCTTACCCTACAAATATAGAAAAGGTATGTTTCTTTGCTTTAAAACATTTGATTATATTGATTTATCATTAAAAAAAAAAAAAAAAAAAAAAAAAAAAAAAAAAAAAAAAAAAAAAAAAGTCTTGTTTAATGTGTTGATATCTTACGAGTGGTAATATTTCAGCCATCCAAAGACAGAATCATCATTGCGGTGGATTTTTCTATTTATAAAATATATGCTATTATGTTCCATCTACTTTAGTTACTTGCCAGAAGGTTTTGTTTTGATGATGATTCTGATATCAGAGTTATTGTCAGATGAATAAGGTGATAGTTCCACTAATTTAGGTGACACCAAAGATGAGTATATTCATGAGGATCCATCATCATCAAGATGATGTATATAGTTTCCCACATTATTATGATTTTTGGTGAATGAATTATAGGTATGTTTATACTAAGACAATGAAGTTGGTAATCAGTTCAGTTGGTAAATCATCTAAATCTTAAATTTGTTGTGAAATGTGAAAATACACCCCCTTTATGTTACCCCGTGCCACATCAACTGTATTAAGTGGATTTATTGTAAATATACTCTTTCTTTTGTTTTCCAGATGAGGCCTAAGACCGGTATTTGGATGCATCGTATGGTGTCACCGAGAGACATGGCACTCCAATTGCTTGCAAGGCAAAACCAGCAAACCAGCTCAGAGAGAGTAGTTAGTAATGGGCTAGAGTTTATCATAACTTTCGATGCCAACAGCTCAGATGAAGACGATAGTGAAGAATAAGAAACAACGATCTGCACATGACTGCTTTTATTATATGACTTAAGGTTTTAGGATTTTCGTGCCAAAATACCTATTGGCAAATGTATATAGAGTATAGAGAAATATGTTGAAAAGGTTTTGAATGATTTCTATAAGGTTTTTTGGCAGATCATGATCTTCAAGATTGTAATACAGTAAATGCAATTAGATCAGTTATGTTTCCTTTTTCTAATTTCCTTCAATGACAGTATGTTCTTGCTTGCTATACTGTGCGGCATAAATAGATGTCCACTAAAGTTAATTATGGCAACAACGTATGAGGTAACGACAAATATGAAATGGTGTAACAAGGATCAAGGTTAGGCGAATATAGGATGGTAAGGATGAAAAATCGATACAACTAAGGGTTGGGTTTACAATACGAGAACATATTAGGGTGGCCTGGGTATATATTTGTAGTGTCCTCTTGATTATAAATAAGACATCAAGGAATGAACTAGTGTTCTCAACATGTATTTCGTCCGGAGGAAGCTCGTACACCTTCAAGATTGTGTATATGTTAATATTTAGAACATCTAACGATAAACTCACCATTTTTGTTAGGTTACAGAGATAGAGTGTGCTTTTAGTCATGTCAAACAGGTAAACCATACCGATATAGAAGTTGAACTGGCAATAAAATTACAGTATACATCACCAAAGAGACAGTCTATTACTCCCTCTGTCCCAAAACAAAATATAAGTCAATTTTGACTTTTCAAAGTCTTTTTATTCCGACTTTGACCTTAATTATTCTTTTTTGTGTTATATAATATTTGAAATGTACCGGTGAAAATACATTTAAAACACAAATCCATTTATATATTTTGCATCAAATATTATATAACACGAACAAAAATAATTAAGGTCAAAGTTAAAAGAAAAAGATTTTGAAAAGTCAAAATGGACTTATATTTTATGACGGGAGGGAGTACCTCCGTATTCTAATCTTATAATTACCTCTATGTAAACTGAAAGTTGATGGTTACAATAACCAAATTTATTTGTTCTTTGAAGAAAAAAACAAAACTTTTTTTATGCACAAAGTCTTTCATGCAGATAACAATTTTCCGCACTTGATGCCAACACAAACGAGTAAATGGGAAAACTCTTAATTACGACATGTATCCAGCTTGTAGACCATAGCCTAATAATATGGGTTAAGGGTGAAACAACATCTCGACTCTTGAAGTAGATTTATGAATCACATTCTAGAGATATGAGACAGACAATTTTAGTCGACGTGTCGCTCTCTCATATACCATACATATTTACTGAACTCCCANACACTTTTCTGGTACACAGGGAACCCTTCAACTGGAAGCAAAAAAAGAAAGTGCGAGTGAAGGAGCCTGTGTTGGTAGCCATGTCGAGTCATTATTCTCAAACCAGATAAACTAAGTCACCTAAGGGGTAAAAATTCATGGCAAGATACGAATCCAGTCCCAGTATTAAATGGTTTACTCTTCCTGTTGATGTAATATATGATATTGGCCTTTAAACGAAACAATTCTCTTCACAGTTGATCATTTTTTCTCTTCACAGATTTGCTAGCATTCTCAAAGAAACCTTTGAATCAGCGTCGCCAGATACGGCCCTGTTGCCTCTGCCCCTCCATTCTCCTGAAACATCACAACAATTATGTCAGCTTATCAGTTGTTTAAAAGACGCAACACTCAATGACCTCTAGTATTTATTGGGTCAGATAGCAGACGAACAAACATTGTAAACACACTGTACATGATTGCATAGATTAGATAAGAAAACAATTTTTGTAGTGAAATAGTGTAATTTGACCTAATGTCTAATATTATTTACTGGATGTTATATGTTAACCCTGCCTTATTTAGGAACTGAAGATTTGTTATTAACACTTGCTTATGGTGCCCTAATGTACTTTCCCTCCACTTCAAAACCAACAGCCTTTCAAAAGAAAAAAAAGGGTGCAAAATTTTGAAGGCATATGATGATTAATAGAAAATGTCATTCTAACTGCTCCTTACATTGGTTAGAATGATCATCACTAAACTTCATTATACATCTTTAGGGAACATTAGCAGGCCAATATTTAAAAAGGAATGCCGAGCCTTTGTATGAAAGGGATGAAGAAGTAAGAAGCATAACTACTTTAAAAAGTACAATAAGGATTTAACAGTGTAAAGATACTTTGACCCTTTTAGTTAGGAAGTTGGACCTTGGAAAGTCAAGAAAGAGCAATCCTCCTAGTTATTATACATTTCCCTTGACTCTTCCAATGAGTTAAAGTGATTTTGTAACCGAACCATAGCAGAAAATACTTGCTGCATATAAAGTAAAATAGTACTCCCTTCATTCAAAAGTACATGTAACATTTGCAATTACTTTGCTTAAAATGTATGACTTTTAGTTAAATATCTAAAACACCATTCAATGATAACTATATAGAGTATTAGAGCGGCCGATTTGACCAAAACAAGTGCTATCAATCTTTATAAGCTAAAAGGACTTAAGATTGCAACTATGCTGAAAAGGTATAAGTTGCATTATCATGAGTATGAGACTGCCCAAAAAGGAGACTAGCATTAGAATGTGGTAAAATCTGTTTAAGGAAGCATGCATTGTTCAGGCCATGCGTAAAGAATAAATAAGGTAACAAGAATATATAAGCCAATCAATAAAAGTTAAAGTTACCTCTGATATTCTTTAGTACGTTCAATAAACTCTTTGGCTATGTCACGTCCTTGATATGAAGCTAGTACTTTTCGTATATCAGCAGGATTGTTATAAGCAACATCTGAAATTAAAGAAGTAACCATATAATACTAGCATCACATTCAGTTAAGCCTAAATATTTATATATATCAACTCGAAGTAAAACCCAGTGCTTACACTCAAGGAATGGTATAAGATCCACAAGCGCTGTGTCTTCAGTTTCACATTTCCAAGGTTTAAGTGGCACACAGTTCTCTGGCTGAAGGCAATTCTTAAGAGCATTACCACTCAAATACAGAATCCTCGAGGGATCTCTGTTAAGCTTTGACAAATCCTACAAGAACATACATACTTTTCGTTATCCACAATGACACGTATTAGATGAATATATTTTGGTAACTTAAATGCCTTCCAATAAAACCAATGTTTCAAAACTGTGCTCAACCTTGCCAGTTCAACCAATTGAACCAGGAACTGGTTTGGTTACCGGAAACCGGTTTTGGGATAAAAACGCTGGTTAAACGGGTGGAACCGTGAACCGGAAACTTGGCCAAAAAAAAAACAGTTTTTTAAACATTATATCAAACTAAGAACATTAGTTATTTCTAGATAAAATTCATGTTAAACGTCAAAATACAATTGATGGTCATTATTCCAAACCACAAGCTTTCATCTTCTCTTCACTGAAAGGCCACTTTTGAAAAATAGTCAATCTGCTGTATTAGACTATGTTCCAAGTCACACAATGTAAAGAAAATAACAAGTATTGAAAAAGCACCCCTTCATAATGGCTTTGAATGGTCAAGAACATTTAATTCACTAAGAAGTATCCATTTGCAAATTTTTAAACAAGCAAATTTTCTGAGCAACTTAGATACTATCACTTTAAAAAACACAATATGCAACTCATGAACATTTCTATTTTTAGTAACTCATGTTGCTGAGAAATGCAGATAAAAAAAAGATTATAACTCACACATATAAACATATCAACAATAAAAATATGTCCAATTCGAAAACGGGTATACTGTGGCATACTGCTAAAAACCTAAACCATGCAATAATTTATATATCTAATGAAAAGTTTATGTAACAAATGTATACCCTGTAATGCTTCCCATCTTTATATCTAGTTGCAGGCCTCGATAGCCTATAACTTATGACTTGCTTTTCATCCAATCTATTAACGATAGAATCAACTTCCTGCACCAACACAAACTGAATCTGAGAATGCCGAAACTAGAATATCAAAGTTAGAGAAAGAAAGCGTTATTAAGGAACATACCATCTCTTGCTGATCAGAATACACTATGATTTCATAAAACTGACCTACGTGCTCCAAGAAGTCATTAACCCCTGGCCTTTTAAACGTTCTCCACCCTCGGTCACGCTTTAACCACATGCATGATTTCAAAGGAAAATGTAAACAAAGAGCCCTTATAGTGCAAAAGCAATGATACTATATGACATATACATACATTCCAATTAGAATATAGTAGAGTCTCATTAAGGTCCAAAACCAATGTGAAAGTGTTCTTCGCTAGTGGATGCAGATCTGGAAGAAGCTTCTCGGACAGAGGTTCAGTAAACTCCTACAAAGATCCAGGATTTTAAGCAAAAGAACAAAAAATGACAGTTTTAGAAGGTGTTTGGTTTAAGGGTTTTGGTTTAATAAATGGGTTTGAAAGTGTTATAGCATGTTTGGTGTATATATATGCGTTTAGATAAACTCTTAAATAAGGGTTTGTAGAAACCTAGCTCATATAGTAGGTTTTAAGAAAGACCTTTGTACTTTTGCTTAAAAATTTTGAGGGGCCCAGCTGCTCCGCACCCACCTCATTCTTTATTTTTAAATAATATATTCTTACAGCGCATTACAACTTATAAAACAAACAACTTTTTTAAACAATCACATTTTTTCTCACTTCCATTCCTTTCAAACCTATATCCATTTCTAAACCCATTTACAAACCAAACGCTACCTTAAATTGATTCAAGACATATACGCACTCGAATATGTTCTTCTGTAGATGAGCGCAGATCCAGATAAAGTTCAACTAACTTGGAAGGAACTGATACATAGGGTGCAAAACCACATACATAATGAGTAGATAAGGTTAAAAACATATATGCAACAAAGTAAACAAAGATCATAGTTTAGTTACATATATGTTTTTTTATTAAGTGTAGACACTCACGTTTGACAACCCGGTGCAACAAAAACAAACTATAACGAACACTTGCACGAACCCATATGGAAAATAGATGAGAAGAAACCATAATCCCCTTAGTCACTCCCATTTTGTGAGCAATTTGTGGTTATTTTATCAGTAATTTACAAGAGGTTTGTTATAGCAATAAATCTTTATTGATATGGAATTTAAGCAGACATTTGGCTTTTAGTTTACTGGAGGTCTGACCTACATCTGCCTATGCATTATCAAAGAATCATCCAAAAACCAATCAAAGGTTCCCCCTTTAGCTAACTAACTTGTATTACACTGCTACGTATTTACATAGTATGTAAAATTGTCATGGGTATCAATGTAGAGAGTCAAATAAGATGCCCATCATCAATAGTCTAAATGCTCATCAATGTCGTATCACTGTCCTTCATTTGCATCATTTCTAGCATAATGTGTAGTACGTCATGATACATGTGAGACATGTACACAAAGCATAAGGTTTGACACAGAACATTTAGCAAAGATGAACGAACATTTATGATAGAAAAGACTACAGAGAAATNAAAAAAAAAACACTAGGAACAAACCTGTCATTGCAGCTGATTTTAGCTTAGCTTGATATTTCTGCATTTACAATGAGTATATATGTTAGTATTTCAAACTCCACGTTCCACCATCATATATGATAATGATAGCCGCTAAGATGATTTATAGATAAACCAGAAGCAATCGTACATATTTATCAGATATGTGGCATAGAAATATTGCAATTAAATAAAGATAATAGATGTTGAAAGTTGAAACAACTTGACCACATAGCTTCACTGTCCAATAACTCCTTTATGATGGTTATCTTACTATCGAACAGAACACCCGGTATACTATCAGGTTTTATTTCTCATTTTGACTTTAGTTTTACCGTTATTAGATATGTCAAATAGCAGAAAGAGAAACTCAGTTTAACTGATTATCTCTCATTGCCTTAAAGACTGTGTGAGATGCAAGAGAACAACTAAACTGGAAAAGGAGAACTGTATTGACAAACAAAAGACCCCAATTTTGGTTTTACAACACAGTTTTTTGAAAATTCTGTAATAGCACAAACAGGAAATCAGGAACCTACAAAAACAAGGTCGATTCCAGTTTGCATTAAAGCCTGTCAATAAGTGTAAGCAATAAAAAATGCTCCAGATATAATTTTGCTTTATATTGTCAAAACTACTACAACTATAGCACTATTTTGTCCTTGGTGCTAAGCTTCTCAAATATATTGGAACAAATTTCCCTATAAAGCTAAAACTTCTAAAACAAAATTCAAACATACAAGGGATATTGATGACTGGCCTAGGAGCTACTACCACATAGCACAATTTAACATCAAAGTGATACTGGTACAGATGAGACGAAAGTAGGATTTGAAGGGCTCACAGGCTCACGGCATAAGCTATTACTGACTACTTACAAATACATATGGACAGACCTCCAAATAAGACCCCATGGTAAACTCAGTGTCCTTGGCCCAGAAAAAATAAGAATCCTATTTGATGCAGATACTGACTGGTAACTGGAGAGCTAACTGAAAGCTGTAAGCTGTTTACTGAATTTCCTGCCTAAGCAGAGCAAGATTTCAAGCATAGAGCAGCAATGATATTAAACGTCAAAATACAATTGATGGTCATTATTCCAAACCACAAGCTTTCATCTTCTCTTCACTGAAAGGCCACTTTTGAAAAATAGTCAATCTGCTGTATTAGACTATGTTCCAAGTCACACAATGTAAAGAAAATAACAAGTATTGAAAAAGCACCCCTTCATAATGGCTTTGAATGGTCAAGAATCAACATTTAATTCACTAAGAAGTATCCATTAGCAAATTTTTAAACAAGCAAAATTTCTGAGCAACTTAGATACTATCACTTTAAAAAACACAATATGCAACTCATGAACATTTCTATTTTTAGTAACTCATGTTGCTGAGAAATGCAGATAAAAAAAGATTATAACTTACACATATAAACATATCAACAAAAAAGATGTCCAATTCGAAAACGGGTATACTGTGGCATACTGCTAAAAACCTAAACCATGCAATAATTTATATATCTAATGAAAAGTTTATGTAACAAATGTATACCCTGTAATGCTTCCCATCTTTATATCTAGTTGCAGGCCTCGATAGCCTATAGCTTATGACTTGCTTTTCATCCAATCTATTAACGATAGAATCAACTTCCTGCACCAACACAAACTGAATCTGAGAATGCCGAAACTAGAATATCAAAGTTAGAGAAAGAAAGCGATATTAAGAAACATACCATCTCTTGCTGATCAGAATACACTATGATTTCATAAAACTGACCTAGGTGCTCCAAGAAGTCATTAACCCCTGGCCTTTTAAACGTTCTCCACCCTCGGTCACGCTTTAACCACATGCATAATTTCAAAGGAAAATGTAAACAAAGAGCCCTTATAGTGCAAAAGCAATGATACTATATATGACATATACATACATTCCAATTAGAATATAGTAGAGTCTCATTAAGGTCCAAAACCAATGTGAAAGTGTTCTTCTCTAGTGGATGCGGATCTGGAAGAAGCTTCTCGGACAGAGGTTCAGTAAACTCCTGCAAAGATCCAGGATTTTAAGCAAAAAAACAAAAAAAATGACAGTTTTTAGAAGGTGTTTGGTTTAAGGATTTGGTTTAACGAAATGGGTTTGAAAGTGTTATAGCATGTTTGGTGTATATATATATGCGTTTAGATAAGCTCTTAAATAAGGGTTTGTAGAAACCTAGCTCATATCGTAGGTTTTAAGAAAGACCTTTGTACTTTTGCTTAATATATTGTGGGGCCCAGCTGCTCTGCACGCTCACCTCATTTTTTATTTTTAAATAATATAAATTCTAATTCCAATAACGCATTACAACTTATAAACAAACAACTTTTTAAGCAATCACTTTTTTTCTCACTTCCATTCCTTTCAAACCTATATCCATTTCTAAACCCATTTACAAACCAAACGCTACCTTCAATTGATTCAAGACATATACGCATTGATTCAAGACATATACGCACTCGAATATGTTCTTCTGTAGATGAGCGCAGATCCAGATAAAGTTCAACTAACTTGGCAGGAACTGATACATAGGGTGCAAAACCACATACATAATGAGTAGATAAGCATAAAAACGTATATAAAACAAAGTAAACAAAATTGATCATAGTTTAGTCACATATATGTTTTTGTATTAAGTGTAGACACTCACGTTTGACAACCCGGTGCACCAAAAAAAAACTATAACGAACACTTGCACGAACCCATTGGAAAATAGATGAGAAGAAACCATAATCCTCTTAGTCACTCCCATTTTGTGAGTAATTTGTCGCAATTTTGCCAGTAATTTACATGAGGTTTGTTATAGTGACAAATCTATATTGATATGGAATTTAACCAGACATTTGTCTTTTAGTTTACTGGAGGTCTGACCTACATCTGCTTATGCGTTATCAAAGAATCATCCAAAAACCAATCAAAGGTTCCCCCTTTAGCTAACTAACTTGTGTCACACTGCTACATATTTACATAGTATGTAAAATTGTCATGGGTATCAATGTAGAGAGTCAAATAAGATGCCCATCATCAATCGTCTAAAGCTCATCAATGTCGTATCATCCTTCATTTGCATCATTTCTAGCGTAATGTGTAGTACGTCATGATACATGTGAGACATGTACACAAAGCATAAGGTTTGACACAGAACATTTAGCAAAGATGAACGAACAATTACGATAGAAAAGACTACAGAGAAATTCTAGGAAACAGACACAGCATATTAGGTTACTGAGGCAAAAAAGGTCAATATAGTGTTCCATGTTCAGGTGACCAGACACAACTAAGGAAGGGTGAAAATGTAGAGATCAGCAGAGAAGGAAGAAAAAAAAAACACTAGGAACAAACCTGTCATTGCAGCTGATTTTAGCTTAGTTTGATATTTCTGCATTTACAATGAGTATATATGTTAGTATTTCAAGCTCCACGTTCCACCATCATATATATATGATAATGATAGCCGCTAAGATGATTTATAGATAAACCAGAAGCAATCGTACATATTTATCAGATATGTGGCATAGAAATATTGCAATTAAATAAAGATAATAGATGTTGAAACAACTTGACCACAGAGCTTCAGGTGCAACTTATGTAATTCACTGTCTAATAACTCCTTTATGATGGTTATCTTACTATCGAACAGAACACCCGGTATACTATCAGGTTTTATTTCTCATTTTGACTTTAGTTTTACCATTATTAGATATGTCAAATAGCAGAAAGAGAAACTCAATTTAACTGATTATCTCTCACTGCCTTAAAGACTGTGTAAGATGCAAGAGAACAACTAAACTGGAAAAGGAGAACTGTATTGACAAACAAAAGACCCCAATTTTGGTTTTACAACACAGTTTTTCGAAAATTCTGTAATAGCACAAACAGGAAATCAGGAACCTACAAAAACAAGGTCGATTCCAGTTTGCATTAAAGCCGCGCCTGTCAATAAGTGTAAGCAATAAAAAATGCTCCAGATATAATTTTGCTTTATATTGTCAAAACTACTACAACCGTAACACTATTTTGTCCTTGGTGCTAAGCTTCTCAAATATATTGGAATAAACTTCCCTATCAAGCTAAAACTTCTAAAACAAAATTCAAACATACAAGGCATATTGATGACTGGCCTAGGCGCTACTACCACATAGCACAATTTAACATCAAAGTGATACTGGTACAGATGAGACGAAAGTAGGATTTGAAGGGCTCACAGGCTCACGGCATAAGCTATTACTGACTACTTACAAATACGTATGGACAGACCTCCAAATAAGACCCCGTGGTAAACTCAGTGTCCTTGGCCCAGAAAAAATAAGAATCCTATTTGATGCAGATCCTGACTGGTAACTGGAGAGCTAACTGAAAGCTGTAAGCTGTTTACTGAATTTCCTAATTTAGCCTAAGCAGAGCAAGATTTCAAGCATAGAGCAGCAATGGCTATTCAGATCCTAACCATACAGTTTTGTCTTCACTAGGTAACTTTTTCAAGGGAGCACCAACTAGATAAACAATACCACTATGCATAACTTGATACTAAGAAAATAAGGTGCACCAGCAAAATATGTATTTATACATATAGGATAGATAGTGAACATCCTCCTATCTTTTTATTTAAGTGGCAAACTTACATTCACAATGTACAATAAAAAAGATTTACACACATGTCCCAGGACTTAAATGCAAAAGTCAAAACCACTAGGTTGGGAGCACCTCACATCTTATCACAAATACCGCTAGCCTACAAGCCCTTTGGTAACCACCGCCTATCTAATAAAGCTAAATGATAATACTGACAGAAATAATCAGCAACCCTGCAGCATTTTCTACGTATTCACTAGACCAAACATGATTACCGCCAGCTGAAGCAGAAGAGGCAAAAAATGACAACTGCAAAACCTACTATTGATGATATCTACTACTACCATACAATCATATGCAGTTTCATCATCATATCATAAATAAAGCAGTAACTGCAGAAGTATCATTCCACCAAACCTATAAATATTTGGGAAAATACTATAAAATACTCACATCAAAAGACACCAAATCATCGCCTACAGAAACTTTTGCTGATGCACGGAAAGCCTTTGTCTTCTCATCAACTTCTTGTAAAGTGTATGCTTCAAAATGAGAAACATATGGACGCTTTAATATAGCATGATGAAGAAAAAGAGATTAAGTTGATACTAGTTGTACCAAGTATGTCACTTGTCAACATACACATCAGTTTTTATACAAAACAAGAAATCAACATGACAATAAACTTGTTTCAAACAAAATTTGCTTTTAAAGGACACAGAACAAACTCCAAAATACTAGCTAAGGTCCGGATGTGTAATCAGTTATCTTGTGCTATGTTTTGGTGCAAAACTCTGTAACTGTTACTATTGATTTACTTAGTATAATTTTTCATTCTATTTAGAGTGACGAATGTATAACTAATTACTACTAGTAGTACATATTTTGCTAAAAAAAATGGCAACTACTAAGAGTCACGTACCGTAGGTCGCATAACCAGCAGTGGCGACACCTCCAGTAAATGCTGCAAGTACAGTATACTTGAGGAAACTCAATGGTTTTCCACCTACTCTGCCTGCAGCTGCTGCAATTTCCGGAGGTGGAGTGGAAGACGCCAACTGTTCACCGAGGATGGATGAGGAGACTATGCGTTCTCTCGTACCATTTGCAGAAACAGTTGAATATAAGCGCGGATTCTTGTTCCTCTTCAAGAGGATAGACAATATTCGCCTAGCAACTATCGACATTAATTCCTATGTAGAATTTTTGGAATCTCGGAGTTAAAACTATGTCCAGAACAGAAGGAAAAAAAAAAAAAAAAGTTATTGACAGCCATATCATCAGATCATACATTCAAGTAGACTTATTAAATATTTGTAACAATTTCATTCACTCAAACAATGAATGTACATACATAAAACAATATAAATTCACAATAACAACACGTTCTATAACTACTATAACAACATGCAACAATAAATGACACAGTACGAGAACTACATTGACTAAAAACGTGTATATAAAAGAAAAGTATAAAACTTAATAACTTCCATAAACCCTGGATCACACTTATAAACCTCTAATAAATGTGCATGATAAAAGTATACTTGACCGAATTCAGAACGGTGAGAAAACGCCGGCACCTTGTTATGAAAATGATTTTTTTTTTTTTTTTTTTTTTTTTTTTTTTTTTTTTTTTTTTTTTTTTTTTTTTTTTAATTTTAACATGGGTCGTTTATTTACCTCCACTCATACTCAAGCTTACCCACCTTTTTGTTTTTGAAACTTGAAAATCTTTTGTTAAAAGACGGGAACAAGGTTGCTCAACTTGATATATATCACTATTGTTTACAATGATATACAGGCCCGGTTTTTGGCAAGGGCGGTACGGGCAGCGGGCCAGGGCCCAACATTTTGGGGGGCACCAATATTTACAAAAACCCAATGTACATGTGTGTGTGTTTAAGGCCTGTCTTAAAGCACAACATTTCAGTTTCATATTAACATGCAGTGCATTTATCGACGACGGTTACCGGTTAGTATCAAAATATTCTCTATATAAAGTCCAACAAAATAAAAATTAGTATTTCATTAACAGCTTTTTGTTGGATTGCTATAGGTTTTTCACTTTTTTTTTTTCTATATATTCTTAAATATTTATAATAGCTTTTGGCAGAATTATCGGAGCTTTTTTCATAGATATCGAAACAAAAATTGTTTATTTAGGGGGCCTATTTTTAGGTANTTTTCTACTTTATGGAGATGTCTTGCGTTATGCACAAGTTATATGATCCGACCCGATAACCCGGAATGTAAATGAGTATTTGGTTTGTTATTTGCTGCTTTACAATGTGAGATGTGGCCCGAGGAAAGCTTTGAGGCCCATTTTGGCTTTTTAGTTTACACGACAACCAAAGGTTTTCGTATGGCTCATGATTTACACACAACTTTTTATTCCTTCGCCATAATTTGTGCATTACAGTGTTGTACGTTATGCCATATAACTTGTACAAAATGGTGTTTTATCAAAAAAAATAGTGTACGAATCAATCCCCTTTTCGTATAAGTAGCGTTGTTACTGGATTAAAACAATTTTGTATTATAGAACCTATGTTTGTAATTGTTCGATTATGACACGTTTTAACTTGTTACAAAGAAAATGGTTACGCTTAGTGTTGCAAAAGTATGAGGTTAAAAGTGAAAAGTGAAAACCGCGAAACGAGTAAAAATGAATTGTAATAAACTAAACGAGTATCTGTCCACAGTAACGGAATTTTATAGCGGCATAAGTTCCAGCCATGTACATTATATGATTGAATACTTTCCGAGATTATAATGATAAAATATTTTCTGCTAAGAGCATCTCCAAGGTGAGCACTATAATTTAGCACTATCTTAGTGCAAAATGAGAATATTTTTAGAATATGCTTGCACTATAAATATGTTCACCCAATGTGTACACTAAATTTTGCACTAAATCTAGCATTAAATATTATTTTATATAGTACATGACAATAATATTAATATATTAATGCATGATAAGGATATAAATGAAAAACAAAATTAAAGTATAAGGTTAAAAGTGAAACTTTTGTACATATAGTGCAATGAATAGTATAGCACTATATTTAGTGCATTTTGGTGGTTACTATTCATTGCACTAAAATAGTGCAAAGATATAGTGCAAACATTGAAGTGTATTTTATGTATTTTTTGCTCTATTTTAGTGCAAAAAGTACATATAGTGCATACATTGGAGATGCCCTAATAGGTACATAATTAAGTTTCGGCCGTGTATTAGTTTGTTTCATTAAACTAATTCAATTTCCACTTTTCACTTAGTTGATTTTTCCATTTTATATAGTATAGATAGTACTCCGTAATTGGTTTGAAAATTGATAATAAGGAAAGGTAATAAATTTGTAAAGTAATTGTTACTTGAATCTTTTTAATTGAAAAAGTGCATTATTAATCAAGTAGTGCAATATAAAAGAAATCAAGTTATGGTTCACACATAATTGTTTGATCGGTTTAAGAGTCAAGTTTTCATGTTACTTTCATATTAATTGGATTGAGTGGTTCGATGATCCTTGTAATGCTCTTCCAATGTAATTGTTTATTATTTCCCTAGCTCCTTGCTAGGGTGTTTATATAAAATCTCGCCGTTAAAAAAAAAGTTTTCATGTTACTACGAGATAAACTCAAATGTTTGAACTAGTGCTACAATAGGGTATCATGATGATGCATCATTTGGAGCTTGAACATGAAGTTTTCCATCGCGTTAATTAGTTTGTCTTAGATAAGGAGCATCTGGGAGTACCTCATGTTCAAGATATTGGGGTCGAGCTTCTATAATTGAGAGCTACTATGTCGAAGGGCTGCAAGCAATTGTAGCCGAACTCATCTAATAGAAATTTCTAATGACATAACAATTGTCTGAATTGTTTTAATATAACCAACTATGTAAGTAACTCCTCGACATCAATACCAGTTTGGTATCTTAGGCTGTGTGTAACAGGTCGGTCGGTCTAGTCCACCGACAAGTCACGCCCTATTCCCTCGACCACCAACAGACGCATCGCATGAGGAAGAAAGGAGAGGTTTGGTCGCATATGCGACCAAGTTGTAGAGGATGTTCGTGTGGGTAGATGTTTTATTTAAATGTTTTTGTTAGTTATGTTTTTTGTTGTTTCATCGGTCTACTTGCTACACTAAGAGCTCACGTTGAGGTTGGATGTTACCCTTGCGTCATCCCATCAGCCAACAACAATGGTGCCATAACCATCGCCACCACCATCAGCCCACGAGGTGGGATTTCTTCCTCTTTTTTCTAGTTTTGGAAGTGAGTGTATGTATGTGAAAACTTAGATGTGTGTGTGTGTGTGTGTGTGTGTGTGTGTGTGTGTGTGTGTGTGTGTGTGTGAAAACTTGGAGAGAGTAAGATGAGTATGTGTTTTAAACATGGAGAGAGTAAGATAGTAAAATGAGAAAGATAAGTTCGGGCTAGGTATGGTTAATTTTGTTTTAAATAAATATTTTATATAAATTGTAACGTTATATAATTGGTTAAAAAATATGGACGTTGGGGGCTATTACTTGCCTTTTTTCATTAAAATCCTACTTTTTTTTCAATTTTTTACCGTTTGAAAATCCTATAAATACTCTGTTAAAAAAAAAAAAAAAAAAAAATCCTATAAATACCTTATTATTCTTCCAATTTGCACACACACTTCAACTATTATTTCTACCTCTAACTCAACAATTATTTCTACTTCTAAACTAACAAAAATGAATCCCAATCTAGAAGCGGCTCTTCCCACGGCGGAGTCTGCATTGACTCTATTTATTATTATGGTAAATCAACAATTAATCTTCATGTTTAACGACCCGCAAAACCAAATATCAAATTCATCATCATCTTCTAATCTAAGCACACCATCATCTGCAAATTCCATCACCTAAAACACCAACAAACTTCCATTATTCGGCACAACAAATCAAATCTCAAACCAATTCCCCAACTTTAACTCATTTCCCAACCAATTTATACCCTAGTAACAAATACTATGGCTACAATATTTAACTTTAACAATAACTCTCACAATCCCATAGAGTGTCCTATTATTCTTCCAATTTCTACACACACTTCAACTATTATTTCTACCTCTGAGTTAGGATCAAATGAGAAGAAAAACTAAAATGAGAAGGATGAGAAGAAACCACAACCACACATTTGAGATGCACCTACAAAAATAGATGCATCTCCCCTTAAATTTCTCCCTCTTATTTGAATTGTGTGGTTGGAAACTTTTCTCACTCTTCTCATTTTATTTTTTCTTCTTACTAGATCCATTCCCTTCTACCTCTAACTCAACAATTATTTCTACTTCTAAACTAACAAAAATGAATCCCAATCAACAATTAATC
This sequence comes from Artemisia annua, assembly GCA_014162995.1. Lineage (NCBI taxonomy): Eukaryota > Viridiplantae > Streptophyta > Magnoliopsida > Asterales > Asteraceae > Artemisia > Artemisia annua. The sequence goes on from LBNU01021200.1 coordinate 348,913, forward strand.
TTCATGTTTAACGACCCGCAAAACCAAATATCAAATTCATCATCATCTTCTAATCTAAGCACACCATCATCTGCAAATTCCATCACCTAAAACACCAAAAACTTCCATTATTCGGCACAACAAATCAAATCTCAAACCAATTCCCCAACTTTAACTCATTTCCCAACCAATTTATACCCTAGTAACAAATACTATGGCTACAATATTTAACTTTAACAATAACTCTCACAATCCCATAGAGTGTCGTATTGCTTTTTACTTTTCTTTATGTCTTATTTTTATATCATGTACTTTTTTATGTGTTTTTTNACCCCATTACACAAACCTCAACTTATACTCTATGTTAGTCATGAAATTGTCCAAAAAAAAAAAGCAGTGTTGTGAAACCCGAGTCGACCCGGCCGGGTTAAACGGTTCGACCGGTTCCGGCCAAAAAAATGGGTCAAAAAAACCCGGGTTTCTAAAACCGGGTTAACCGGTTAGACCCGCCGGGTTTTGAGTGACCCGGGTCAACCCGGTTCTCGAAACCCGGCCGGGTTTCGTTTTTCCCAAAAAAATTTAATAAAACCCGGGTTGACCCGGCGGTCGAACCGGTTGACCCGGTGGTCGACCCGGTCGACCCGGTCGAAATAATAAAAAATTAATAAATTGAAAACCGGGTTGACCCGGCGGTTGACCCGGTGCCCGGTGACTCGACCGGGTCGATTTCAAACCCGGTTTTCAAAACATTGAAAAAAAGTAGATGTGATAGTCGAAGTATTAGCCTTTGGTGATTACCATTAAAAATAGTTTTCGCTCTTTATAAACATCGAAAAATTCATATAGACAAGGAATATGAATGTGTTCGGATTGACAAAAGGATATACTTTAGAAAGAAAGAAGAAAAGTACAACTTTGTAGAACTTTTGCTTACGAATACCACATTATTTTTCTTCTATCTTGTCAATCTGTCAAAGTTGATCGAGACAAAGCAACTTTTATCCTGTTCAATTTGTAGACTTAGGATATGAAAATATCAAAGTAAGAGAGCGACAAAGGCCATATAAATCCAACAGCAAACAACTGTCATAGATATCTTAGTTGTCATTACATTGATAGGAACTAATTTATGGACAAACCTAGAAAAAATATTTTGTTAACGTGACAAACATAAATAGATTAATATTGGGGAGAAAAGTTTAATATTACAAATTCTTTAAAGAATAAAATGAATAAATTTGGCTATTCTATCTTTTCACTAAACCAAAAAAGCTCACTTACATCTTTATTTTCACACACTTGGACAAATATTGCTTCACAACAGTCTCGTATACTTCTTGTTTAAGTGTCCCGAGCTTCTTGATCTTAATTAATTCATTGGGTCCTTACCGTTCAACACGGGAAACCAAACAACAAAACCCTTCTCATTTCATCTCTTAAACCTATTTACATACCATACGCAAATAAGTATCACTTTTGTTTTCGAGTTTTGGGTGATTTTGTTGATTCGACATGGTTGTAAAACGAGATTTGTAATTGTTGTTCTTCCCTTTTACTAAATTAGTTTAACTAAAAAGTTAACCATTCTAAATAATCATGTAATGAAAAACTTGTATAAGAAGTAAAATACTTAAAAGTAAAGACACAAAGTTTTTCAATATTTAATTCTTATTAGATATATATCAAAGAATTATACCCAGTTATTTACGGAATAACACTTGGGATTGAATGACAAGTATGTATGTGATTTTCTCACTAAACTTAAACATGAAACAAAAGTTAAGTATTTAAGTAAGAAGTAAGAACTATGCTAGCCAATATACTCTAAGACTTACGTGTTGTTTCTTTTTTCTCTTAGCTAAGGGCATGGACCCACTAAACTATATAATAATATTTATTTTTTAAGTGGGACCCATTTATTTCTTTTGTTTCATCTATATCTACAAGGGAAGAAATATGAATCCTTTCCCATTAAGTCATGCTAAGAGATGTGGACCCACATGGGACCCACTTACCACTTAGCTAAGAGAAAAAAAGAAACACAACCTTAGTTCTACTTCAAGGAGAGAGAGAGGGAAAAAAAAAAGCTCTTGAAAGTGTTATAACATTTTGATACAAGAGTTCACTTTTTCTTTCTTTACAATGACTTATTTAGAGGCCGGGATCAATGTGGATACTCGTGAGGTAAAAGATACGTGTCAACTTTGATAAACTAAAGTACACTTTGTACTTTAGCTTCTATTCCTAGTATGGCTACAAACAATACTTACGGTTTAACAGCGTTGATAGTTGTTTGTACTTTATACCAACTAAAGTGCTTATTGACTTTTGATAAGTGCATTGAACTTATCTTCCCAAGAAGTTTCCCACCCAAGACATCATAGCCTTAGTTGCTCATTCGAGGCACTAAGTCTTTAGATTGCATCAGTGCTTGAGAAGATCCTTTAGGGAGTCGGAATGTTATTAATCATTGCACTCTGACTCCATCATCCAAGTCTTGGTTCTTAATCTTCACTATTTGAGTCCAACCTCAGGTTGTGATGACTCTTTCTTCTTCAACTATGAATAACATCTTGACGATGACTCCCTGATGTTAATACATCATATACTAGCATACACTATGGTGTTTTAATTTAAATCTATACTAAAAGACTTTGGGCTTTGAATTGACCCAACAATCTCCCCTATTTTGATAGAGAAATAACTTGATTGTATTTCAGTGTAAGTGAGCAAATACAACTTCTTCTTATAAACTGAAAGTAAATTAAAGTACTGATATATCAAACATAAACTGATGGATAATATTCAATCATTACAAGTACAAAAGAATACCACAACATGTAACCGAAATATCCATCTAAACCTTCAGACCTCATATACTGTTCCATCTTGACTTTCTTCAGAGTGTATTCTTCTTTGTCTGGTCTATCTTTGATCAGATTATCTAATAGCTCTATGAACTTTTCGCTTTCAGGGGACTTGTGATGTAGAGCTTTAAACTTGTAGAAGACCAGAGTACCAATTTGTACAATGTGTATGTCAAATACCCTTTGGAAGGCAGGTTGATTATAAACATTATAGAAGAAGATTCTATGTTCAGGTTTCTCTATTACCAGCCCATCAACAAACTTGACACCTTCATGAAGTGACGTGTTACAATGAAGACCAGCAATAAATTGCTTAGGTTCAAGCTCTATCTTCTTCTTCCTTTTATTTGAAACTAAAGTGTCTTTGGTAGTAACAAGCTTTAGAGGTTTAGCTTTCAGAGACTTACCAACTTTTCTCAGCTCATCAAACCTTTTACTCAGAGTTTCAAGAAGGTGAGCAACAACTTTTTGATAACATCAAATACTCCTGATATTTTAGTGTCAATTTCCCCCTAATATGCTCATCCTTTGTATCATTTTACGTGAATATATACTCTTATTCGTTTATATTTCGTTTTCAGGTTAATAATGAGCACAGGAACAAAGAGACGCGGATTTGGAAGGTTATTAATGCAATTACACAAGAGTATGCTGACCAGACAAGAGTTACGGCGTAAATCCCTACTCTACTTACGTCGTAACAAGGATGTACACTAGAAGACCAAAAGTCAACGCAGTTCAAGGTTACGGCGTAACCCCAACATAAGTTACGCCGTATATTTTTTCAAACTTAAAAGAATTTCATGGTCCAATTACTTACGCAGTAACCATTTGCAAGGTTGCGGCGTAAACTTGTTAACGAGAGTTCTACGATCTTAACTTTTCACTTAGTTACGTCGTAACATTATTACTATGGATAAGATCGTCTGAGTACTGAGGTTACGGCGTAACTAACCCTAGATGTTACGCTGTAACTTAGTCAAGGCTATAAATACAAGTCCTCACTAAACATAAACATGAAACAAAATTTAAGTGTTTAGGTAAGAACTATGCTAACCAATAGAGTTATACTCTAGGACTTTGTGGAAAACTAGAAGGGGGGTTGAATAGTTTACCGGTTTTTAGTCTAATTATCTTTTGAAACTTTCCGTTTAATCAAAGTTATAAACACAAAGACAATAAGTAATATGCAAGTGTAATGAAAGAAACGATCAAACCATGACACGATTGTTTATCGTGGTTCGGCTACAAGGAACTCTATTTTCCTTGCCCTACGTCCACGCCCGAGGTATCCAACTCGAGAGTTTCTTTCACTAGTCAACAAGCTCCTTTCACCGGCGGAGAAAACCTTACACGTCGCTTACAAGTTTACCGACACTAAGCTAGATGTCGAGTTCTTTTACAAGGGTACAACCACTCCCGTTTAGTTCTTTACAAGGGTACAACAACTCCCGTCACACAATGTATTTTAAGGACTAAAATACTAACCAATCACAACTTAAAACACACAATCAAATGAAGTGTAAACTACACAAAGTCTACACGATGCTAAGCTAACAAGTCTTGCAACGTTGTGTTGAATACTTGTAACTTAATATGCACTTGTGAACTTCTTTGCTACAAAAGAATCTTCACAACAATGAGATGTTAAAGGGTTAGATGAAAGATATGAATATGTATGTGCAAAGTATAATGAGAAGTGATAAAAGAAAATTCTAACAAATGACTTGGTATTTATAGCAAAACATCCAGCAGGTCTGGCGGATACGGCGGAACCCTCAGAAGGGTTCCGCCCCTGTACCACGAGGGTTCCGCCAGGTCTGACAGTATGTTTTGCCATAACTTGTCAAACCATCCAAAGTCACATCAAATAAATTCTTAGTCAAACACAAAACTTGTGTAAGAAACCTATGGTGAGTCAAACACACAAACCTTGTGTAAGAAATCTGTGTTGAGTCAAACACACAATCTTTCCTTAAATGTATGTTGACAAAACTTACCATAAATGGAATGTGACATTTCTATTTAAAGAAATATGAAAATGTTGTGTTTTATATGAAATGTAAATGTAGCAAATGTCTAGTTATGCAAGACTTTAAACTAAAATCATGTTTTACTAAAAACTAAAGTTTACACTTTGTCATTAATAAAACTTAGCAAAGATCGTAAAATATAAATAACGTTTTTAGGCGATATTTGTATTTAAAAAAAAAAATGGCAACTACTAAGAGGCACCTACCGTAGGTTGCATAACCAGCAGTGGCGACACCTCCAGTAAATGCTGCAAGTACAGTATACTTGAGGAAACTCAATGGTTTTCCACCTACTCTGCCTGCAGCTGCTGCAAATTCCGGAGGTGGAGTGGAAGACGCCAACTGTTCACCGAGGATGGATGAGGAGACTATGCGTTCTTTCGTACCATTTGCAGAAACAGTTGAATATAAGCGCGGATTCTTGTTCCTCTTCAAGAGGATAGACAATATTCGCCTAGCAACTATCGACATTAATTCCTATGTAGAATTTTTGGAATCTCGGAGTTAAAACTATGTCCTGAGAAAATAAAATAAAATAAAATAAATAAATAAAAATTATTGACAGCCATATCATCAGACCATACATTCAAGTAGACTTATTAAATATTTGTAACCATTTCATTCACTCAAACAATGAATGTACATACATAAAACAATTATAAATTCACAATAACAACACGTTCTATAACTACTATAACAACATGCAACAATAAATGACACAGTACGAGAACTACATTGACTAAAAACGTGTATATAAAAGTATAAAACTTAATAACTTCCATAAACCCTAGATCACACTTATAAACCTCTAATAAATGTGCATGATAAAAGTATACTTGACCGAATTCAGAACGGTGAGAAAACGCCGGCACCTTGTTATGAAAATGATTTTTTTTTTTTTTTTTTTTTTTTTTTTTTTTTTTTTTTTTTTTTTTTTTTTTTTTTTAATTTTAACATGGGTCGTTTATTTACCTCCACTCATACTCAAGCTTACCCACCTTTTTGTTTTTGAAACTTGAAAATCTTTTGTTAAAAGACGGGAACAAGGTTGCTCAACTTGATATATATCACTATTGTTTACAATGATATACAGGCCCGGTTTTTGGCAAGGGCGGTACGGGCAGCGGGCCAGGGCCCAACATTTTGGGGGGCACCAATATTTACAAAAACCCAATGTACATGTGTGTGTGTTTAAGGCCTGTCTTAAAGCACAACATTTCAGTTTCATATTAACATGCAGTGCATTTATCGACGACGGTTACCGGTTAGTATCAAAATATTCTCTATATAAAGTCCAACAAAATAAAAATTAGTATTTCATTAACAGCTTTTTGTTGGATTGCTATAGGTTTTTCACTTTTTTTTTTTCTATATATTCTTAAATATTTATAATAGCTTTTGGCAGAATTATCGGAGCTTTTTTCATAGATATCGAAACAAAAATTGTTTATTTAGGGGGCCTATTTTTAGGTATTGCCCAGGGCACCCGAAACCTACGGGACGGCCCTGATGATATATTGCGTCAAGTATACCACTATACTGAATTTTGATTTTGCACCTCAAAATCTTCTAAGCTTAAATATTCAAAACATATGTTGCCAAGATTACGAGACATGTTTTCTGATACTTAGTGCAATGCTCCTGGTTTGGCCTTAATGATTCTTTAAAACTGCATTTCAACAAAACAAAGCTTACAAATTCCCACTCACACAAACGTATGCATAAAGATAAAAAGACATAAATAATTCAATATTTACAACTGGTTAGAGTGAAACATGCTCTCGTGAATCTTGTACACTTTCAGAATTTGCTCGTCGGTCATCGGTGTCAGATCATAAGCAATNGAGTTAGGATCAAATGAGAAGAAAAACTAAAATGAGAAGGATGAGAAGAAACCACAACCACACATTTGAGATGCACCTACAAAAATAGATGCATCTCCCCTTAAATTTCTCCCTCTTATTTGAATTGTGTGGTTGGAAACTTTTCTCACTCTTCTCATTTTATTTTTTCTTCTTACTAGATCCATTCCCTTCTACCTCTAACTCAACAATTATTTCTACTTCTAAACTAACAAAAATGAATCCCAATCAACAATTAATCTTCATGTTTAACGACCCGCAAAACCAAATATCAAATTCATCATCATCTTCTAATCTAAGCACACCATCATCTGCAAATTCCATCACCTAAAACACCAACAAACTTCCATTATTCGGCACAACAAATCAAATCTCAAACCAATTCCCCAACTTTAACTCATTTCCCAACCAATTTATACCCTAGTAACAAATACTATGGCTACAATATTTAACTTTAACAATAACTCTCACAATCCCATAGAGTGTCGTATTGCTTTTTACTTTTCTTTATGTCTTATTTTTATATCATGTACTTTTTTATGTGTTTTTTATTAATAAAATTTTAATTTTAGTTTAATGTGTTGTTTTAATTATATATATATATATATATATATATATATATATATATATATATATATATATATATATATATATATATATTGTGGAATCCATGGGTGTCTTAAGGCACCAGAAAATTGTGTTATATGTGAGATGGATGTTTTGTGTGATGTGATAAATTTTGGTATTATTAGAAAAAGTGATGAAGTGGTACCACCCCATTACACAAACCTCAACTTATACTCTATGTTAGTCATGAAATTATCCAAAAAAAAGCAGTGTTCTGAAACCCGAGTCGACCCGGCCGGGTTCGACTGGTTCCGGCCAAAAAGATGGGTCAAAAAAACCCGGCTTTCTAAAACCGGGTTAACCGGTTAGACCCGCCGGGTTTTGAGTGACCCGGGTCAACCCGGTTCTCGAAACCCGGTCGGGTTTCGTTTTTCCCAAATTTTTTTAATAAAACCCGGGTTGACCCAGCGGTCGACCCGGTCGAAATAATAAAAAATTAATAAATTGAAAACCGGGTTGACCCGGCGGTCGAACCGGTTGACCCGGTGCCTGGTGACTCGACCGGGTCGATTTCAAACCCGGTTTTCAAAACATTGAAAAAAAGTTGATGTGATAGTGGAAGTATTAGCCTTTTGGTGATCACCATTAAAAATAGTTTTCGCTCTTTCTAAACATCGAAAAATTCATATAGACAAGGAATATGAATGTGTTCGGATTGACAAAAGGATATACTTTAGAAAGAAAGAAGAAAAGTACAACTTTGTAGAACTTTTGCTTACGAATACCACATTATTTTTCTTCTATCTTGTCAATCTGTCAAAGTTGATCGAGACAAAGCAACTTTTATCCTGTTCAATTTGTAGACTTAGGATATGAAATTATCAAAGTGAGAGAGCGACAAAGGCCATATAAATCCATCAGGAAACAACTGTCATAGATATCTTAGTTGTCATTACATTGATAGGAACTAATTATACTATATTACATTTCCCGTGGTGTACTATTCCCTTCCCGCTATAGGAACTTTGTGAGGGGATGTACAGTAACCGTAATAAAAAATTCATACCCTAGACACACATACATCTTCCTGAAGCTTCCCCCATACAACACACAAAAACACATAAACACACACTCACTCTCAAATCATATAATCAAAACACAATAGTTAGGGTTTCGATTTTGGAGGTTTTCTTTGCCGGAAGATTATACTAAAATCATATAATCAAAACGCAATGGTTAGGGTTTCGATTTTAGGGGTTTTCTTTGCCGGAAGATTATCTTTCTTTATGCTCGATTTACCTTAAGTGGGAGAATCAAAAAGGTATGTACTGAATTACTTATTTTTTTATGTTTGTGTTTAGTTATGATTATTGGGGATTAAGGAAAAATTTGGGTTATGATTGGATTGGCTTATTATCCTACCTTATTTTGGCCTTATGATGTTTACTGCAAATAGTTTGATTCTTTGTTGTTTTTGGGTTTTTGTTTGTACAGTTTCATTTAATTTGGTATGTTGATATGGATTTAAAAAAACATTATAAATTTTTTTTTGGTTAAACAGAGGCTTATAGTTGAGTATTGGTTGCTTATTTGCTACATATTTACATATTTTCTTTATACTTATCATTAGTTAGTAGCATTAACATTTTCTTTTGAATAACAGTTGTTAACTTGGAGCAAAAGATGGTTCGCGTAATACTACTGATGCTTCGAAGTTTAAAAAAGGCCTTATCTTGGCGAGGCGTTTGTTGTAACACAACCTTGGTTCCATCATTTATTTTGAGTGTGAGAAGATGAAAGTGGGTTCTAGATTATTCATATTTCTGATTTTGGGTTTCCTGATGGAATGTTTCTCTTGGTTGCTTGAAACTCAGGTATACATCATGGAAATTGGTCACTGTGAGAAATATGAGCCGGAACCAATCCATAAGTTTTATCACATGAAACTTTTTGTAGGTAAAAATTAATTTTATCTTTTAGCAACTATAGCTTGGCATCTAATTTTATCATTACGAAGAGGCATTATCTAATTCATATTAAATATGTCCCATCAACCAAGGTTGTGGGTTCAAACATCATCAGAGTCGTGTCTTTGAGTTTTGGGGTACATAAAGATAAAGTTTTGTCATCATGACCCAAACACAGTTAAATCTCAATGATGACATACCAAGTTTAATTGGTGCCAAAAAAGACAGGTAATGGAAACAGGACTTTTAGGGGAAACTTGGGTCTACTAAACTTGAAACTATAAACTAAGAAAAACAAGTTTCAGAATAACAACACTATTCAAGTGATTGTTGTAATTTAACATTTCTAAATTTTTTTGCAGTCACTGGGGCATCACAACTCTCGGGAACACCAGGAACACGTTACTATTTCAATCCCAACATTCCGGAAACAGATGAAATACTAGCTGTGTAAGCACATAAGTTTTGTCTCCAATTGATAAATAAAAAAATGGTGATCAGATTGTTGCTGGTGTTAGACGCCCAACGAAAAATGCTCCTAATGCTTCTGTTATTAGTTATTTGAATAATATATGTGGCGCCTTTGTTGTTGAAACTAAGTGGTCTTCTTATTTTGGTGCTTTAAAATTGCGTCGCACGTCATATGGCAGATGCTTTATGTCATGCTAACCTTTTCTACTCTATTATTTTGCAAGGTATAAATGAGCCATTGCAGTGTTCGTCTGCTATGTGCGTGGAAATAACCGTGACACACAACTACTGCGCATAGGTACGCCTATTAAATCCTCCTATCGTGAAGGCCAAACGTTATTTTTTCTTTAAAAAGACATATGAATTACGAGTTACCTTATACTAATATACTGACGACTGTTGTTACTATAGGTATTAATGAAGTATCAAAAGGGGTCATAGCAGATCACGCGCACCATAGTCCAATAAAGGTGATTTAATCTATACAATGTTGTTGTTTACAGTCACATTCTCATGTTTAATATGTGAATCCAGAGGATGTGTAAATGACTGGTATGTGTTTATACACTTACCTTTTATAGACCAAAACCCGACCAAATTGACCAAAAAACTAACCCATAAATGCCAAATACTTGTGTTTTTGTGTTTTTGAATGTGCATGCATGGATTTATAAGAAAATGACGAAAAATCACAAGAAAATGACAAAACGAGCACGAGATTTGGAAAAGTGTCTAAAGCCGGAGCCGGGAAAGCTGGTGATCAAATTTGAGCTCATAAATCATAATGTCCAAAGTCATCCTCAAAGTTTCAGAAATGACAAGTTTGGTCCCTGAAATAAAGGTTGAAGAAAGTACACAAATGGTCCCTCAAATTCAAGAAGTTGTCACTATTGGTCCTTATGAAGATTATTTTGAAGATATGACATCATTGGCCCTTCAAGAATCATGAATTGACAACAATGGCCCTTGGAATAAAGATTTGTGAAATTGACAGCTTTGGTCCCTATGAATTCAGAATTAACACTTTGGTCCTTGTGATATTTACTAAATTTGTAACACCCCAACCCGACAAGGGTAAAAGTGTCACAACAATATGGTGTTACATCAGAACAAACAGAACAGATCAAAAGCGGAAGTCTTATATAAATAACTTACTCTAAATGACTATGGTCAAAATCTTCAACTCAGCTCTACTCTCAATCCCAGAAAGCTATACCAAAAGCCATCTTGAATACCTGCCGCGGTGAAAAGAAATGCGGCTGAGCTTAAAAAGCCCAGTGAACAGATATATAACAAAAATAAACGAAATATAAATGCTAAAATATAAGTGATATATTTTGGGGAAAACATATTTAGGTATAACGGATAATATGGAAATAAAAATGTGTAGGTTAGGTAAGGAATTCATACAGTCACCTGTATAAACAGAGTCAGAACCATAATAATACCATGAGCTCAGAAACATATCATATCATATCATAATCATATCTTCATAAACATATAGAGGGGAAACCTCTCAGATAATCAGACAATAATGAGGGGTGTCCTCATATGGGTGGAGTAGCTAGCTGCCAGAAATGTGAAGGACGTGTATTGCACACAGCATCAATCACCAGATAATAACAGATAACAGATCTAGGATGCATCCATACGCCCCTACCCATTCACATGCAGACCAACCAAAGGGACGTGGCAGAACATCACTCTACTGCCCTAGAGTCATGTCAGAGGTGCATCCCTGACACGGACATGAAACCCCCATGCCTAGTGAAGCTCATGTAATAAAAGGTTCATATAAAGGTTCAAAACATAATTTTTATATCAGAAAGTTCAAAAGCAAGGTTTTCATGTCAAAGGTTCAAAAACAGAAGGTTCATAGCAAAGTTTCAAATCAAAGGTTTCAAAACAGAAAGTTCATAACAAAGGTTGTAATCACGAAGGAAACCTTAAAAGTAAGGTCAGAATATCCGTACCTTAGCAAAGAGTTCAAAAGGAAAAGGAGCTCAGAGGGGAAAGTTCACTTTCCTTCTTCAATATATATATACCTGAATTAGGATCACTTTATTATTAATAACTTTATCTTAAATTGAATTACTCCTTAGACGGCTTTCCATTTTTAGTAACTTCTATTTTTAGGTAACTATAGTTTAGGGTTCAATAATGTAAATATACCAAAGTTTAAGGTCCAAAGTGTAATTATTACAAATTCCATATTTTATCCAAATAATCCATAAATTAAAAATATTTACCAATCAATCCTTAAGTTACAAATGTTACATTTTAACCCTTTATTTATATTTTATTTCAATTTAATCCTTATTAATGTTTAAATTACAATTATATCCCTAATAATTCATATTAGCACTTTTACCCTTTAATTATCAGAAATTACACATATTAACCTTTCATTTAATATAAGTACCAAATCAGCCCTTAACTTCCATAATTTACAAGTTTAACCCCTTAATTAAATAAATACAATTTATACCTTTTAAATTATATAAATTACAAACAAATCCTTTTAATTACCAAAATTACACTTTAAGCCCCTCAAATAATTTATGTTCAAATTAACCCTCTGGTTTTCATAATTTACAAAATGGTCCCTCTATGTTTAATTAATTCAATTTGGATTTAATAATTACATAAATTACCATTAAAACCTTTTAGTTGCAAATTTTACACATGACACCCTCATATTATATTTTTCCCAACTCACCTCTGATCTAATTAATCTAACAAAAATACCCCACAAGTTTATAAAATTACAAAACATACCTTTTTACTTTTTATAACAAATCGATTTACAAATTAAATCCGCAAATCCTAATCCCTAAATTTACCCAATCATCACCAACATTAAATTTAATCTTAAACACCATTAATGATCAGATTCCATATCAAAAACCCTAACCCTAACCCTAATTCTATTTCTTTTCTTTTATTTTCCTTTTTCTTAGTTAGCCAATTACACATAAAATCCAAAACAATATTCTAAGCTTCGAAAATTACAAAACTTATTTTTCTAATGTTTTATGACACTAATAGGACCAGAGAAAAATATATATAAAGCCTCACAAAATCGCATGAATGATTACAAGTGTTTAGTCGATTTAGGGTTTATAGTTATATATAAATTCGTGTGATAACTCTATCATGCATGGTTCGATTCTAATATTTTATACTGATAATATATGATATAGGATACTAGAAAAATACCAAAAAGATTTTAGAACGTGTGAACAAGCAGAATGAATGTTTACCTCTCGGTTTAATTTAAATCAAGCAAAACAAATCCAAACGATTGAACCAAGCTACCACAGACTCAAACACGATTTTTCTCACCTTCTTATACTTAAAACACGTCGAGGAAAAATACTATGGAACCTCAGAAAGTTGGAGTCGACTTGTGAGGGTTTTTAGGGATATCGACTTGTTTAATAAGTCGGTTTAGATTTTTGTAAAATACATAAACGTGTATAAATATTATATAATGGATAAAATACTTATCTTGGGCTGCAATCTATTGTGATAAGTCCAAATTAAAATATTATACAAGTTTTCTATTTATTTGGGATTTGTTTCTTAATTATAAATACATATATATATATATATATATATATATATAATCGACATAATTAAATATACACAAGAAATTATTTTTACTTTTACAAAAGTGATAAATCTTGTTCACACATAATTTATTATGATCATATGTTGCCAAATTCAAAATTTCTAGGGCTTATTTGACGTTTTATATAATTATATATTTAAATTCTAAGTTATAAGGGCATTTTTGGTAATTTTGCATGTTTTAGAATTTCAGGTATTACAAAATTAGCAACCGGATCCAATAACCTTTAACCCATCCCATATTAACCCAACACCCATTTATATAATCTCTTAAACCCATAAACCCAACAATCCCACTACATCTCTTAACTGGCCCAAAACTAACACAAGCCCACCACTCCTAAAACATAACCCGTAACCCATCTCACAACCCGACCCACCAAATCAAAACATAATAAAAAATATTACCCCCTTCCCTGTTACCACGCTACCCGCCAAAAGGATAAAACAGAGTTACCCCTGCTCCCACCTCGTACTAAGCATCTTATCCTCGTAACTTCTAGAATCTGACATGGCAGGATTGATGTTGTCATTTCCCATCACACGTGGACCTTTCAAGCCCCCTTATTGGCTGTGTAGACGTGGAATTGAGATAAGCTTGTATCCAATGGCCAAAGATTGAAGAGATGTCGACATTGTGATAAGACTGAGAGATGAATGGTTGTGATTGTTTTTCCAGGACCTTCCAAGAGGAAACCCTAGCATTCCCTGTTCCTATATAAACCCCCCATGTAAACGTTTGAGGGTGTGTAGGATTTCAGTAGCCAAACTCTGTCAATTTAGTTTCCTGAATGTATTCTTAGCTTTTTAATAATGTAATCTCAGTTTTATTTAATAAACGTTCTTAGTTTAAAGGTTTTAATGTATGTTTTAACTTACTACTTAATTTACATTTTTGCATTAATAATCATAAAGTTAGCTTCTTTACTACTTTAATATCCTTTTGTAGTCATTTAAACAGCTTTTATATATTTAATCTTGTTATTTACTTAACTTTAAAAGAAAAAAAAAAGAAAAGGAAAAAAAAAATCTTTACTTTACCAAATTCCAGCTTGCATCCAAGCTCTTTCTTATTAATTTCAAGCTCATTTCAGCTTTCTAGCTTTAGTGNTTTTGTTTTTGGTAAAAAAAAAAAAAAAAAAAAAAAAAAAAAAAAAAAAAAAAAAAAAAAAAACACTCAAAATTTATACATGGTCAACGAAAGTCAAAGATCCAGTTTTATGGCATAATGGTGTTGGTTCTGTGATTTTGGAAGTCCATAGTGTGGTTTGAGCCTATTAAAGATAGGCTTTGAGTGGTTTTTACCCTATGTCAGTTAGGGTGTAGCACTTGTAAGTTTACCCTTTTTACATTTTTTTGCACTTTACTATTCCTAGCTTCTTTACTGAACTTTGTGGTTTTTTTCTGCTTTATTTAGTTTATTTCAAGTGACTGTGTGTTAAATGATTGCTCATGTTATGCTTTTACATGTTCCATGTGAGATTTAGTACTAGACTGCCATGTTTTAGTCAAAATTGCTATTGCTTGTTTTTGATGTTCTTGTTGTGTTATTTATGTTTACTTAGCTTCATTAGTGTTTATTAAATCTGTTTAAAGCATAAAATCAGTAAACTTAGTGTTAAAATCCTAGGTTGTAGTGTTAACAGGTAGATTAGGGAGTGTTTGGTTCAATAGATTATTATGTGTTCCAGTTGTTGGCTCAGTGTTTGTTCAGCTTAGTTAGCTTGCATTAGATCTATTTAGGACAGTCAAAACATAAAAACAAGGTTTTTATTAGTAAAAAGTCAATAATCCTAAAATGTGTTAGCATTAAGTAGTATAGTGAACCTATGATCTTTAAGCTTAGTACATTTAGGTTGCATCTATAGTATTTTATTCACAAACCAGCTTAATACTTCATGTAGGATTAGATTTGATCAATAGAAATTCAACTTGGTCAAACTTTAGGTAACATCAAAAAGTCAAATAGCATTTAAATTCTGTTCAACAGGTAACTTTTAGGATAAATATTAGTGATCATTAGGCAACATTAGGGATTGAACTTGTTTCTGGGATTAGTTTACATACCAAACATTACACACAACCAATTCTGAGCAAATCCAATATCATTTACTAGGGTGATAAGGATCTGCAAGTTTGTCTCAAGTCTGTTCTTCACTAGATCAGAAGCTACAGTAGCCTAAATTAGGGTCTAATTAGGCTTCAATTGGTACATTAGAATTAGGGCTTTTGTGTTTTTTAGGTTCTCTGCTGGGTGATCTCACTTTTGCCCCCTTAAAATTCTAGATAACAGCTTATTAGACCTGCTAAATAAGTGCTTAAAGTAGGGCCTGTTCACTACTTATCTGTCCACATTATGCAACCTGTACTTGTGCTTATTTGGCTTAGCTTGTTGCTTTTCTGAGTGAAATAAGTTCTTTAGTGCTCATTTAAGTTGCTTGAACCTTCTGTAAGCTCTGTGTGCCTTGTGGTTATTGTTTGCTTATTTTAGTGCTTATAGCAAACTGCTTATTTGCCCAAAACTGCTTATTAGGGTTTCAAATTTAGAAATTTTATTTTTCCTAGGTTTTTAATAATATTTTAGATTTCCCTGAAAAATTTCATAATTTTCCTAAATCATTTAGTATTTATTTCAATTAAAAGTAGTTTTTAAGTATTTTTAAATCCTTTTTAATTAATAATAATCCATAAAAAAGTCCAAAAACATTTTTTAGTTTTAAAATTAGTTTTAGGTTATTTTATAATTATAAAAATTAAATTTTTATTTTTCTAGCTTATTTCATATTAAATAGTATTTTAGTAAATTTTAAATAGTTAAAATAGTTTTTAATTAATAATAATTAAATTAAAAGTCAAAATAATATTTTTCTTTTTTCTAAAATTTTCTTTTGTCTTTTAGAACGTAGGAAAATCATTTTTACACCCGTAGGAGTAGTAATACCTTAAATTCACTTTTTATTTTGCCCGTTGACGTTTATTTTACGTTTTTAGGTTTTAATTACGTGTTAGGCTTACGTGATTTCTTATTTGTGCATTTTTATTTCTCGTAGTGTAATTGTAGCTTAGGGTTCCCCATAAACCCCCTTCCCATTCACTTCACGACTCACGATCACGAACTCACGAACTCCATTCAGCATTCGTTGGGAAATACGACCCGGGGATACATATTTACCCGTGCTATCCTCGGAAGATATACTACTATATATATACCATATATATTGTTGCTATATCAAATTTTTGGCGCCGCTGCGTGGGAAGGCTGAAGTGAATTTTGTTTTCGCTTTTCGAATTGTGTTTTGAAAACCTTCCTTGTGAATATTTTCTTATATAAAAAGTAAAAAAAATCAAAAATATTAAACACTTTTCCTAAAGTGTTTGCAAAATACCAAAAATATAATAAACATCCTCGCTCTTCCGTTGAATGAGGGGTGTTGTAAACCAAATAAATTCTAACGCAAAAAGAAATCGTGAATAGTCGTTATCGGATTACTTTAATTCTACAACCGACTACTTTGTTGCGCGTAGTTTTAGAAGAAACGGTTTCGGTTAACGAATCGGTTAAGAAAACAAAAGAAAAAAATTAAAAAATAAAAAAATATTGTGATTTTTAAGTTTTCTTATTTATAAAAATCCAAAAATATTTTCCTTTCTAAAATTATTTTCTTTTTAACTTTTTAAATTTTTACTTTCTTTTTGGTGCATGAACACCCATTCTTCTTCTAACGACATTCTTTCGCCTCTTTCGGATCCGGAACGGATTATTCGACATAATCATCGGGTTGATTTTTCGAGTTTGAATAACTTTGACGATATTAGCACGAATCGTGTTCGTTCCCCAACCGTTGAGGAAATGAACAATAACGGTTAAAATGTTGTACCCCTGCCGGTGGGTGGTGCACAACAAAACGGGATCCCTCCGGTGGGACCCCAACCGGTTTATGATTTACGTCCGATGGAAGAACAACTCCAATCACCCTTCCAAGGTGTTAGGAGGGCCATCGTGATTCCCGATATCACCGCAAACCAATTCGAAATTAATCACGGGTTACTCAATCTTATCACGGGTATATCCTTTCACGGTTTTGATCACGAAGATCCTTATGTTCACATTAGGAATTTCACCGACATTGCTGAAACAATTAAGATCAATCAAGTTCCTTATGATGTGGTTAAGATGAAATTGTTTCCCTTTTCACTCAAAGGAGCTGCCCGAACTTGGCTAGAAAAAGAGCCCCCGAATTCGATTCATACTTGGGGTGATCTAGCAAACAAATTCATCAATCATTTCTATCCTCCTTCTAAAACTTCTAATCTTCGAACTCAAATTTTCCGGTTCCAACAAGCTTTTGATGAATCGTTCAGCGAAGCTTGGGATCGATTCAAAGATTTACTTGAAAAATGTCCTAATCACGAGTTTTCAGACTTGCATCAGATCGATACTTTCTATAATGGGTTGAATCCCGCTGATCAAGATTCCCTCAATTCTGCTGCGGGTGGAAATTTGTTATCTAGGAACACTCAAGAAGCTTTCACAATCATTGAAAACAAAGCGAGAGTGAGGAGTTCTAGATGCAAAACCCAAGTCTCGAGTACTAGTAGCAAATCAAATGACGACATGATGAACGCTCTTACGACTCTTACCAAACAAATCGGTTTACTCGTCAAAGATAAAGAAAAAGAAAAACCTTCTCAAACCGTCAATGTTGTTAATCAAAGTTGTGAAACGTGTGGTGGTCCACATCCGTATTATGAGTGTTCGGCAACTGGTGCCTTTGCTCACGAGAGCGTGTATGCTGCAAACACGGGTGGTAACGGTTACCAACCCCAAGGAGATCGGAATCTCCTCAGCTACCGTTCCAACAATTATCTTGGACCACCCGGTTTTAATAACCCGCCTCAAAACCAGAATGTGCAAAATCGTAATAATCAAGTCAATCATAACCAAAATCGAGCAAATAATGGTTTTCAAAATCAATGGTATAATCAAAATTGGGGTTTTCAAAACCAAGGGAATTATAACCAAGGCCCGAATCAAGGGAATTTTCAAAATGTTAATCATGAAAATCAAAATTTTCAAAATCAAGGTTTCAATCACAACCACTGTGGGCAAAATTTGAATCAAAATCAAGGTGTTGTTCAAAATCAATCGCCCACGGAAGAGTTGTTGAGACAATTAGTTCTTCAAAATCAAAATCAACAAGTTGTCAATAAAAATCATGAAGAAACAACAAGGATGTTAATTAAAGAATTAACCGAAATTAAGAAGTCTTTAAATGATCGACCCTCGGGCTCGGGTACTACGTCTCTTCCAAGCAACACGATCGCTAACCCGAGGGGCGATGTTAAGGCGATCACGACACGAAGTGGTGTTTCATATAAGGGACCCACGGCTCCGACTACTTCGTCTTCTTCTCTTCCTCCTAAGGTAGTCGACCGTGAAACCGAGGTGACAACGGATACGGAACTTCCTACTAATAACGGAAGGACCGAAGACATCCAACCTCCGGTTGTCCATACGTCTAAAGAAAAGGAAAATGTGTCTAAAGGAAAGGAAAAAGTCACTTTTGAACAAGATGAACCAATTAAAAGTAAACTTCCTTATCCTTCGCTTTTAAACGATCAAAAGCACCGTGAGACAATAAACTACCAAAAGGAAAAATTTTATAAAATCTTTCAAGATCTTCGCTTTGATTTGAGTCTCGCAGATGCCGTTGTTTTGATGCCAAAATTTGCGTCGATGATAAAAAACTTGTTGAATAATAAATAACAATTGTTTGAAATGACGAAAACGCCTTTGAATGAAAATTGTTCCGCAGTTCTCCTTAAGAAGCTTCCCGAAAAGCTTGGAGATCCCGGCAAGTTCTTAATCCCATGTAATTTTCCGAGGATGGTTCAATGCTTCGCCTTGGCCGATCTTGGTGCTAGCATTAACCTTATGCCTAAATCGATGTGGAAGAAATTATCTCTTCCCGATCCTACTCCCACGTGCATGACCCTTGAGCTCGCCGATCGATCTACGTCTCATCCAATTGGAATAGACGAGGATGTCATTGTTAATGTTGGAAAATTCCATTTCCCTGCCGATTTTGTGATTGTCAATTTTGATCCCATCCAAGGGTTCCTCTCATTCTCGGGAGAGGTTTCCTAAGGACCGGTCGTGCTTTAATGTTTAGGATGAAGAAATCACCTATCGAAATGGTAATGAAGCCGTCACGTTTAACTTGGACCAAACGTCGAGATACTCCTCCACCGATGATTGCATGTCCGTTAACCGAATCGATGTTATTGATGAAGTTTCGGAGGAGTATTCTCAAGAGCTACTCGGTTTTTCTCATGATACTTCAAGTGGCAATCCCACTTCTTCCTCTTCTTTCCCCATTAATGATTCTTCCTCTTCTCTTCCCGATGATAATTCTTCTTTTTCTACCTCTATTGATGATTCTTCATCTTCACTTGCTATTTCTTCTACACCAATCCTTTCCGATCCTTCCCCTTCCCTTACTCCATTCGAGGGAAGTGATTTCATCTTGGAAGAGATCGAGACTTGTCTTTCTGCTGAATCAATGACTTTCGTGTACGGTCAGCAGACAAGAGAAAACAGAAAGGAAAGAATGTATTACATGCCTATGAATGGAATTTGCTTAATGGTATTTACTCTTACACAATATACCTTATGCAAATATAGAAACTTTATCTTCATCAATAATTTCTAACCATCTTTTTTTGTTTGTTGTCTTACACAGAAACTCAAGAGCATGTCTTGACAGATAACATTCCTTATATTCCAGATGGCTATTCATATAGCATATCACCGATGTTGGCACAACAATATGGACACACCATTTCACAGCATACTCAAAGTCCAGTCATGGACGTTACACACCAAATGTATGGTTTTGTTCAACAACCACACCTTTTCTCAAATGAAGGTAAATATGACTCTTTATTTGTTGCTATGTGTTTGTGTACATTTTTTAAAACAAAAGTCTTTTTCTCGGTGAAAACGTGTTAATGTGCCATTTCTCTTTTTGCAGAGCCATCTTTTTCATTAGATGACCAAAATTCCTTTTTGCAATCAAGAATTGAGCGGCAAGAAAAGCAAACGAGATAGAAAAGGAAGAGACATTCTTTGTCGAGTGAAGGTGATGCTTCACACTTCGTATTGAATTGTTACGGTTTTAAGGCCATAACATTTTATAGATATGTATCTTTTAAAAAAACTGATATTGATAACCGCTTTTCATTTCTCCAGGTCCATCTACTCGGATGCGAAGGCAGAATACCCAAAAAGTTAGCCAACGTGGTTGTCAAAGCTCACGTAATGTTACGCATCGCACAAACTCACAGAATAATCAAAGCAGCAACCAAGGTAAAGGTTATTTTCTGATGTTTAACATCTTTGATTATTACTAGATAATCATAATTTCCACTAGATACCAATTATGAAAAAATATATTGATATACAAATTTTCTTTTTGCAGATGCATCTCCTTCATATGAAGATCTAGGTGATTGTACCTATCGTTGCTGTTATTGTGGTGCAGCTTCTAGGAGCTGTCAAATGAGCATATATTATGGTGGTCAAGCTGATGTTTTTGATAATGCCCACCCAAACAAGGTCACATTTTATAATGTTTATTGTCTCATTATTTCATCTACCAAATCTGTCATATGAAATCACAATTAAATATCTGGTTTCATGCAGATGCTATAATGCCGTTACAAGGGTGAAATGTAGGATCATCATTAACAAGTTTTTCAAACAGCTCAGCTCTAAAACCATTTTATGGTGAGTCCCACGAATACATAGGTGGCTTTAAGGAATAATGTATAAGGAGGCCATCCGACTATTGAAACAACCTGGTTAACTGAGTATGTATAGACAGTTTCGTTTATACAAAACACTCTTTAGTTGAATGACTGTAAAGATACTTTTTTACTTTTACAAAATTAGAAAAATAACTAAAGGTGTCTTTTGTATTTCCAAAAGTTTTAAGATTGTCTTCGTTCTCTGTTTTGTTGCTCATTTAACTATTTTGGAAGCTCAAAATAATGGCAAACTATCTAATACTAAGTGTCTGCTCATGCCAACAGGAAGCGTAAGCTAATGCGAGGCGGATAGCAGCTTTTGAAATGGGTTGGTTTTGGTGATGAAATGGGTGGGTTTGGGGGCTGAAATCAGCGCGTTTGTGTCCTGAAGTGGGTGCGTTTGGATGCTGAACGGGGAATGAAATGGTTGTGTTTGGGGGCTGAAGTGGGGACTGAAACGGATGTGTTTGGCTCAAACGGGGGCTAACATTGGTGTGTTTGGGTACTGAAATGGGGGCTGAAATAGGCGGGTTTACGGGATGAGATCGATGGGTTCGGCTGCTGAAATGGGGCTGAAATGGGCGCGCTTGGGATAAAGAAGTAGCTCATAACAGGTATGCAAATAATACGTTTAGGATAAAGAAGAAATAGCTTCAATATTATGAAATAAGTAGCTTCAGATTTAGATTTAATTCGCTACTTCCTTATGTGGAAGGAGGGTTTACTGGATTAAGCTTATGAGGAGGCCTTACTGGATTAAGTACTTCCTTATGTGGAAGGAGGGTTTACTGGATTAAGATTTAGATCTAATACGCTAATGAACACAATTATTTGTATATTGTTGTGACCTTAAGAAGTTATTATACAAAAACCTGCATTTTTTTTTGATAAACTGATGCTTACGTATATGTAATCCAGCTAATTAGCTATAAATGGGCCTGTTTTATTCATGAAAAGGGGTGAAGCAGGCTTGAATCACTTTACTCAAGTTTTTTACATCTATGAACAGTAGGTATCTTGAATACGATACAAAAAATGACTAATTTTTTAGGTGGTCAATACACATTTGCCAAGTTTGAGCCATTACGCCTTTAATCAGCCCGGTCAAACATTGCACCTCCAGCACTAAAATTTGTAGCTACCTTTTTTAGCTTATATAATTTTGAACAACCATTTGTCGACTATAATTTTCTTCTTTCCTCTGTGCATGCACTGAAGATAGCAGACTCTCCATAGTGCTGTATTCGCAGACTACTAAAGAGTATGGTAGCAGACTTTCAGAGGCACGCTGGTTTCTTTATTGTTATTTTTTTAAACAACAGTTACGGCTTAAATCAGAAACTTGCCACCTCTAACACTAACCATTAGTCTGATGTTTTTGGTTTGTATAATTGTTTTAGTATCACATGTTCTAATACAATTGATCTGATGTTTTCATTTCAGGTGTGACAGCATACTTTCATATGGTGGTTACAGTGGTTGTGCTTCATTTATGCTGGAAGAGGCTTCTAACGGTCCTGCCGATCTCATTCTTGCAACCCATAATTTGGAATGAGGTAAAAGTTTGCGACCTTTATGGTTTTGTTACTATCCTTTTCGATTATTAGTTATAAACCTGTATTTTCCTATTTTTTTTCAACCCAAGAGCAGTTCTCCAATTGTCAATTTTGGTTATCAAACTGGGTTATTCATTTTTTTCATAAAATAATTTACCCTGTTACGGGGAATAAATTATGTGCACACTAATTTTTGTGCCTATTTCCGACGAATGAACTTGCTTATATCCTCTTTTTGCTATGACCAGCTGTTGCAAGTTCCACTTTTTCACTTCTTTCGGGTCAAAAAAGCCAGCCATCACAGCCATTGCTAAGGTCCTCTTTGCACACTCAGTCCACAAAGCAAAATCTGTATCCACGGATTGCCAAGTCATAATGTCAAATGTCAAAATGTGAGTGTCTGAATATAGGTATGATGTCTACATTATTTTCGAATCTTATGGGTTAGATAAGTCTAGAAATAATAAGCCTAACCACATCTGATCCTGCAAAAGCAATTGCAGCACAACAAGGGATCATGCATACTGCTCAGTATAGTGTTGTACAGTCGGCAAATGCCGGTCATCAATTATTGCCTGGTGGCTTTCCACAATATGATCAAATCCCCCTGCTGCAGTTCAGATCAAATCTGCAGAGCAAAACGAACCAACGGGTGAGTAGGCTTTCATTGGCAGTTTCTTACCCTTAGTCGTTTTTCTATATGTTTCGTCAAAAAATCATTTATTCTTTATAAAAGTAGATAGAATTATCCTAGACTTTGGAAAGTCAGAAAACAGTTTTACTTGAATGATGACATTAGATTCATGAAGAAAACGCCTTAATTTGCTGACCAGGAAATGACGATTTAGGTACATGGCAGCCTGACAACATATAGAAGTTTAGGATTACAAGCAAATAGATACACGTTGTGCTGCCATGATCATGATCAGTCTAGAAAGAAGAAGAGCGCGCGCGCAAACAAAGTTTCTGAAGGGGTTTTCGGGCCGGAAAATGTCCAAGCCTTTGAAGTAGCAGTTAAAGTTTAGCATCAACATGTGCTTTTTTAAAAGGACTAGGTGGATAAACAAGTGTGTTTTGATGCTTCTTTGTCTTTAGCTGTTTAGTACTTTTTTAGGCGGGATCATCACCGCACACACAAAATGTGTTAATATTCCAAATGTTGTTGCTGTTACTAAGATACGCGGCATAATCCATGTAAATTTAGTAAGTCACTTACTATCTGATATTTTTTAAATTTGATGTGTAGTGTTTCTGGAAAATGGAAAGGAATTATCTCATTATTATCATGAATGACCCATTTCATTCCTGTTTTGTAACACTAACTTCCCTTGAAAGCTTATGAACATAATGCCTCCAAAACGATCATATACATACACCCCGCAGCAACGCGCGGGTACACATCCTCGTTTATGGACAAACCTAGAAAAAATATTTTGTTAACGTGACAAACATAAATAGATTAATATTGGGGAGAAAAGTTTAATATTACAAATTCTTTAAAGAATAAAATGAATAAATTTGGCTATTCTATCTTTTCACTAAACCAAAAAAGCTCACTTACATCTTTATTTTCACACACTTCGGACAAATATTGCTTCACAACAGTCTCGTATACTTCTTGTTTAAGTGTCCCGAGCTTCTTGATCTTAATTAATTCATTGGGTCCTTACCATTCAACACGGGAAACCAAACAACAAAACCCTTCTCATTTCATCTCTTAAACCTATTTACATACCATACGCAAATAAGTATCACTTTTGTTTTCGAGTATTGGGTGATTTTGTTGATTCGACATGGTTGTAAAACGAGATTTGTAATTGTTGTTCTTCCCTTTTACTAAATTAGTTTAACTAAAAAGTTAACCATTCTAAATAATCATGTAATGAAAAAGTTGTATAAGAAGTAAAATACTTAAAAGTAAAGACACAAAGTTTTTCAATATTTAATTCTTATTAGATATATATCAAAGAATTATACCCAATTATTTACGGAATAACACTTGGGATTGAATGACAAGTATGTATGTGATTTTCTCACTAAACTTAAACATGAACCAAAGTTAAGTATTTAAGTAAGAACTATGCTTGCCAATATACTCTAAGACTTAGTTCTACTTCAAGGAGAGAGAGAGGGAAAAAAAAAGTTCTTGAAAGTGTTATAACATTTTGATACAAGAGTTCACTTTTTCTTTCTTTACAATGACTTATTTAGAGGCCGGGATCAATGTGGATACTCGTGAGGTAAAAGATACGTGTCAACTTTGATAAACTAAAGTACACTTTGTACTTTAGCTTCTATTCCTAGTATGGCTACAAACAATACTTTCGGTTTAACAGCGTTGATAGTTGTTTGTACTTTATACCAACTAAAGTGCTTATTGACTTTTGATAAGTGCATTGAACTTATCTTCCCAAGAAGTTTCCCACCCAAGACATCATAGCCTTAGTTGCTCATTCGAGGCACTAAGTCTTTAGATTGCATCAGTGTTTGAGAAGATCCTTTAGGGAGTCGGAATGTTATTAATCATTGCACTCTGACTCCATCATCCAAGTCTTGGTTCTTAATCTTCACTATTTGAGTCCAACCTTAGGTTGTGATGACTCTTTCTTCTTCAAACTCTGAATAACATCTTGACGATGACTCCTTGACGTTAATACATCATATACTAGCATACACTATGGTGTTTTAATTTAAATCTATACTAAAAGACTTTGGGCTTTAAATTGACCCAACAATCTCCCCTATTTTGATAGAGAAATAACTTAATTGTTTTTCAGTGTAAGTGAGCAAATACAACTTCTTCTTATAAACTGAAAGTAAATTAAAGTACTGATATATCAAACATAAACTGATGGATAATATTCAATCATTACAAGTACAAAAGAATACCACAACATGTAACCGAAATATCCATCTAAACCTTCAGACCTCATATATTGTTCCATCTTGACTTTCTTCAGAGTGTATTCTTCTTTGTCTGGTCTATCTTTGATCAGATTATCTAATAGCTCTATGAACTTTTCGCTTTCAGGGGATTTGTGATGTAGAGCTTTAAAATTGTAGAAGACCAGAGTACCAGTTGGTACAATGTGTATGTCAAATACCCTTTGGAAGGCAGGTTGATTGTAAACATTATAGAAGAAGATTCTATGTTCCGGTTTCTCTATTACCAGCCCATCAACAAACTTGACACCTTCATGAAGTGACCTGTTACAATGAAGACCAGCAATAAATTGCTTAGGTTCAAGCTCTATCTTCTTCTTCCTTTTATTTGACACTAAAGTGTCTTTGGTAGTAACAAGCTTTAGAGGTTTAGCTTTCAGAGACTTACCAACTTTTCTCAGCTCATCAAACCTTTTACTCAGAGTTTCAAGAAGGTGAGCAGCAGCTTTTTGATAACATCAAATACTCCTGATATTTTAGTGTCAATTTCCCCCTAATATGCTCATCCTTTGTATCATTACGTAAATATATACTCTTATTCATTTATATTTCGTTTTCATGTTAATAATAAGCACAGGAACAAAGAGACGCGGATTTGGAAGGTTATAAATGCAATTACACAAGAGTATGCTGACCAGACAAGAGTTACGGTGTAAATCCCTACTCTACTTACGTCGTAACAAGGATGTACACTAGAAGACCAAAAGTCAACGCAGTTCAAGGTTACGGCGTAACCCCAACATAAGTTACGCCGTATATTTTTTCAAACTTAAAAGAATTTCATGGTCCAATTACTTACGCAGTAACCATTTGCAAGGTTACGGCGTAAACTTGTTAACGAGAGTTCTACGATCTTAACTTTTCACTTAGTTACGTCGTAACATTATTACTATGGATAAGATCGTCTGAGTACTGAGGTTACGGCGTAACTAACCCTAGATGTTACGCTGTAACTTAGTCAAGGCTATAAATACAAGTCCTCACTAAACTTAAACATGAAACAAAAGTTAAGTATTTAGTTAAGAACTATGCTAACCAATAGAGTTATACTCTAGGACTTAGTTCTACATGGAGAAAGAAAAAGGACTCTTGAAAGTGTTACTATGTTTTAATAAAAGAGCTCATTTTTTTCTTTCTTTACAATGACGTATTTGTAGGTGGGGAGCAATGTGGATACCTGTGAGGTAAAAGATACATGTCAACCTTTGATAAGCTAAAGTACACTTTGTACTTTAGCTTCTATTCATATTATGGCTACAAACAATACTTTCGGCTTAACAGTGTGACAACTGTTTGTACTTTATACCAACTAAAGTACTTCTTGACTTTTGATATGTGCATTGAACTTATCTTCCCAAGATGTTTCCCGCTCAAGACTTCAGAGCCTTTCTTGCTCATCCGAGGAACTAAATCTTTAGATTGCATCAGTGCTTGAGAAGATCATTCAAGGGAATTAAAGTGTTATTGTCATTACACTCTGAATCCATCATCCAAGTCTTGGTTCTTAATCTTCACTATCTGAGTCCCGCCTTAGGTTGTGATGAGTCTTTCTTCTTCAGACTCTGAAGATCATCTTGAGGATAACTCCCTTACGTTAATACATCTGGGAATAGTATACACTTAGTGTGTTTTTCATTCAAATCTATACTAAGAGATTTTGAGCTCTGAATTGACCAGCAACCGTGAATAAGGGTTTTCTGGTGAAAAAATGAAGAATTTTCGTATATTGTTTTACGAAAAGGAGCTTAGTTTTTTGAAGTCTTGCTGTCGGAAAATAAGAATTTCTTGTAAAAGCTTTTGCTTTTGTGTTTGATGAACAAATAGTGAAGTTGTTAAGTGAAACAGAGTTTTCCGGTGAAACTAGAAAGTTCTCCGGTGAAAAAAAAAATTAAAAAAATTAAAAAAATTCTGGTGAACGGAAAAATGAAAATAATGACTTTTTATTATGTTGTGTATAACATGGATGACGTTATTTTTACGTAAGGTACGTATTGGGGGTTAGGGTAGCCACTCGTTTGGTTTCTCACGTTCGGTAAGGACCCCAGAAGGTGACCAAAGTCACGATCTGGGGTAACACTAAGGAGGTGACTTGTGCATGTAAAATTTTAGGTCAATAATGACTTGGTCCATTTCAGCGTATTTATAGGGATGTATCTTAAGGTTTCGTGAAACTTATAGATGCAATCCAATGGTTTGAGGATGGTCCACGTGGTGGTCATCCAGAGGAGGGGACAAGGATGAGACGTGGGGTGCCATCCTTGGTTGCGTTAGATTCATGGAATGTCCTATGAAAGACGTTAGATATATGTGAAATGTTTGCAACATTATCTCTTCTCGAATGAGGCAGTGGCACGTGGTGCATGTTGTAACGGTCCTGGCTTAGGTTTCCAGGCGGGCCGTGGCCTGAGAAGTTGATTCCTAGGCGGGTTGTGATGGGACCTAGTGGTGGGCTTGTCTTGGGCCTGTTTCGAATGTAAGGGCTTTAGCCAGTTGGGCTAGAGCTCCCACACACTATCAATAATCGTTATGGATATCATAATTAGTTTCTTAGGTTTCATACACGTATTTCTAAAAAATAACTTACGGGCTTAAAAATTTTAATATTTTCACAAATTTATGAAATGAGCTTAAAGTATGTTTGATGCAGAGCATTTTAGAGTATTTTGTAGTTGTTAGTGTTTAATATTTAACGCTTCTAGAGAAATAGGTCTTAGGCTCAGGAACAACTCTTGGGTAAATATCACTGGAATATGTATTCATTACCTGAGGCTAGGTCCTTTAGGAAGGGTGCACTAGGTTCAGGTTTTTCCGCGCCGATTTAAACATTTTGAAGAAATTTATCGTTTTTGATAAAAAGCTTGTTTGACAACAAACAATTAAAACAATTATTAAAATACTAACACTACTAAAACAAGCATTAAAATTATAATGTTACAGGTATATTTAGAAAAAATAACTGTTGCTTGAACTGAAGATGTAACTCTAAATGAAGATAGATTAAAAGATTATGAATGATAACAATTATTTATATAGAGTACATTAAGTTGCATTTGATTTTATAAGATTATAAAAGATTATTATTCTAAAATCTCTTGTAAGTTATGTCTTGCAAACAAATTTTATATTTTAAATAACATATTTCTAAAAAATTAAATATAATTTTGTCATAATCTTATGTGTGAAACATGTCATAATTTTACAATATATATATATGTTAATACAAATATCGCTTAAAAACGTTATTTATATTTTACGATCTTTGCTAAGTTTTGTTAACGACAAAGTATAAACTTTAGCTTTTGGTAAAATACAATTTTAGTTTCAAGTCTTGCATAATCTTTGTTTTGCTACATTTTACTTTTCATATTTTAAATATATATACAACACAAACATTTTCATATTTACTTAAAACATAATTTGTCACATCATGGTAATAAAACATTTGTGTGTTTTACTAACCAAAGTTATGGAAATAAGTCAACACTTGAGTCTTGATGTGACATTACATTGTAAGGAAGTAAATGAGTCTTACAAGCCTTAATATGTAGTATAAATGTGTTGCATAGCTAGCTAATATAAGACTTGTACTAGGAAGTTAAGTCTTGTCACATCTCATCATTAGGTTTAGTAACTTAGCACATTGATTGTGATCTTGTGTGTTTGACCTTCTCTTTACCTAGTCTACAAGCCATGCATGTGGGAAGGAGTTAAGGTTGATGTGACTTAACATTGGTTTGGAAGTTAAGGTAAGACCATTTGACTGTCAGACCTGGCGGTACCCTCGCAATACACGGACGGAACCCTTGGGAGGGTTCCGCGGGTTCCGCCAGGCCAAATGTTCTTTTGCCTATAAATACCAAACTACTTGCTAGCTTTTATCTTTCATCACTTCTTATCATTTTTCACACACATTCATATTATCCCTCATCTAACCATTAACCATTTCATTGTTGTGAAGTTTCTCATTGTAGCAAAGAAAGTTCACTAACTCATTTTGGTTTCAAGCTTTCAACAAGAAGTTGCAAGTCTTGATAACTAAACCATTGTGTAGATTTCTTCAAGTCTATACTTTTCATTCATTGTGTGTATAGTTGTGATCGGTTAGTATTTGTGCCGTAAAATACAAAGTGTAAAAGGGAGTTGTTGTACCCTTGTGAAAGAACTAAAACGGGAGTAGTTGTACCCTTGGTAAAGAACTCGACATTTAGCTTAGTGTCGGTAAAATAGTAAGATCGTGTAGGTTTGTCTCGCCGGATAAAGGAGCTGGTTGATAGTGCTGAAACTTCGATGTGGATACTCGGGGCGGTGGCGTAGGCAAGGACAAGGAGTCCTGTAGTCGAACACGATAAAACTATCGGTTGTGTTTGGATTGTTCTCTTTATCTTTGAATACTTACATTATTTTCTTGAATATAACGCAAATCTATAATCTGGTGTACACGAAAATAGTTCCTCAATAAGATTTTAACAAGGTTACATAACGATAAAAGAGGTAAACATTTAACCCCCCCGGTCTACGTTTTCCACAATTGGCATCAAGAAGTACGTTATCAAGCTTTAAAATATATGTCCAAGTTATTAAGACACATGAAACCGAAGCCCATAGAGATATTGAAATCTATACAAAGAACAGCCAATGCTGATCGCATGCCCAACCAGACCCACCACTTTACTGATTTAGAGTCTTATCTATGCATACCTTCATTGGAAAATAGTCAGCATCGTTTATAAGTCACTTTCACAGTGAAACAAAAATAGAATCGTATGTATGCAGTTGTCCAGGTGCTCATGCCCTATGATCTATCTGGCACACTCATTAATGGAGGATATGGGCGTATATATCGGAAGCTTCGACATTCGCCCACTTACGGTAGAAGAGAAGAGGAGGAAATAAATGCGCTGAATACACTCACTAAACAGCAGCTAGCATACCGATGCTTTTGAAGAAGTGAACGACTTCTACAAAAGATAAATGAAATAGAAAAGTGCCATTTTTTATTGATGGTGCAAGACAACCGCCATAATCGCAAATTTGGCGGCAAATACACTGCCAATTTCACGGATTCGAGTAGTCAACAATCATGAGAGAACTTCCAATAGGCTTAAGGAAAACAAAACAGAACTGTGTGATCAAACAAAATATGAACTCTAAATTAGTCAAATATTTCTTCCGTGAAAATTGACCATCACTCAAATGCCATAGTCAAATGCTCAGCAGTATATGCCTGGATGAGTTTCTCATGATGAGATTAACTTCCACTCAAAGCACTTGACGAATCTTTTTGTAGTAAGAATTTTGTCAGGAAATTTCTTAGGGCATTACATCCAAAGTGGAGAGCTAAAGTGACGGCAATTGAAGAATCAAAGGATCTCTCAAGCATGTCACTTGATGAACTAATTGGAAATCTCAAAGTCCACGAGATGATAATGGAAAAAGATTCCGAAATAGTAAAAGGCCACAAAGAGAAAGTAAAGTCCATCGCATTGAAAGCTAGAGCTCAATCAAGTGATGATGATGATTCTAGCCCGGATAGTGATGATGAAGAATATGCCATGGCCGTAAGAGATTTCAAGAAATTCTTTCGGAGACGTGGAAAGTTTGTAAGGCAACCTAAAGAAGAAAAGAAAACCTTTCGAAAAGAACGTGATGACAAGAAAGGAAAGTTTGAAAGAAAGTGCTTTAGGTGTGGTGAAACAAGTCATCTCATAGGAGAATGTCCTAAACCGCCAAAAGGTAAGTCACAACAAGCATTTGTAAGCGGTGCTTGGAGTGACTACGAAGAAGATGATGATGAATCAAAGAATGATGACATTGCACTCATGGCTCACAACTCAAATGAGGTACATTCCGACTCATCTNCAAAAACAACCCACAACATCAAATCTTTACCAAAACTTCAATTATAAACATCACAATACTATAAATATTCACCAAATCGATACCCAAGAATACACAAGACCATGAAATACGAAACCCATCAAGATTCGTGGGTTTTACCCACGAATTCGACAACTAAACCCACGATACCTTCGGATTTTTGATACCAAACGAGACCCAAATATAAGAAATCAATAAACCCATTAGTTTTTACACCCAAATCATTAAAACTTTCGGGTTTGACCCGAAAAGTCAACCCCAACGATTTACAATTTCGTTTTCTAGAAATTGAAAAGCTAAAAGTTACTCAAGAAGATTTAATCAAACAAACCACAAAGTTTAAAAAGTTTGATAAAAGCATCTCATGTGCGGATGAGATAATGAAAATTCAAAAATCACCATTTGATAAAACGGGACTAGGATTTACAAAAGAAGAAACGTCTAAGAGTCAAGAAAAATCAAATGTGAATCCACAAGAAACAACTAAAAAGTCTTCAGCAAGCCGCGGAACCGGCGGAACCTTCATTAGGGTTCCGCCAGTTGTTGCACAGGGTTCCGCCAGACCTGCTGCAAGAAGTTTTGCTTCNAATTCAAAAATCACCATTTGATAAAACGGGACTAGGATTTACAAAAGAAGAAACGTCTAAGAGTCAAGAAAAATCAAATGTGAATCCACAAGAAACAACTAAAAAGTCTTCAGCAAGCCGCGGAACCGGCGGAACCTTCATTAGGGTTCCGCCAGTTGTTGCACAGGGTTCCGCCAGACCTGCTGCAAGAAGTTTTGCTTCAACATCAAATCGTTCAAAATTTGTCAAAGTAACACGTAAAAGTGAAACTAAACCTGCTGTTAAAATGGGAATAGGATTTGGTAAAAATGAATATAGAACTAAAGATAATCAACCAAGACCTAAAACACCTTTTCCCAAACGCCCATTTCCAAAGAGCAACTACAACCCACAACCAAACTATCAACATGTTTGGAACCACAACACTCCTAGACATTACCAAATTCCAAATTATATGTCATGGAACCCTTATGCTCTATTTCCTTACTTGGGACAAGTTAACGGCATGTTTAACCAAAATGGACCCATGAGAAAATGGGGACCAAATGTTTGAGTATTTTTCATAAAATAGGTGTGCTTCAAAGTATCTTTGGAACCGGATGAATGGATGTTCAAGGCACATGACGGGAAACAAAAGCCTCTTCTCAAAANCTTAAATCTAATCAAAGGCTTTTCAAACAAACAATTGAATAAACTCGAATCAATTTTTTGTAACAAAGTCTTATAAATTTGAAAAACACGTAAAACTATTCAACCCCCCCTTCTAGTTTTCCACAATTGGTATCAAGAGCCACGTCAAACAAGATTTTTAAAATATATTGTATTTTAAAACTTGAATCGATCTATGGAATCGGAAAAATATTTAGAAGGGCAATCTACGTAAAGACCACCACTATTTGAAAGTGATGGTTTTCTTTATTGGAAAAATAGATTCAAAACTTATGTGAAATCAAAAGATCTTGATCTTTGGCATGTTATTACCTTTGGTGACTTTCCCCCTATTCAATATAATTTTGAAACTAAAAAGGATGAAATTGTATCTTTTGAAAAACAAAATGATGATTTGAAAAAGAAATTAGCAAAAAATAATGAGGCTAAAATGGTTATTTATAATGCGTAAACAAGTCCACAATAGCCATAAGGCTAAAAACATGGTTTCTACATCTAGGTGTCTAGAACTTTTACACATGGATTTGTTTGGTCCATCCGCTATACAAAGTTATGGGGGCAACTTTTATACTTTGGTTATAGTGGATGACTATTCAAGATATACTTNGAAGACATGGAAAGTTTGTAAGGCAACCTAAAGAGGAAAAGAAAACCTTTCGAAAAGAACGTGATGACAAGAAAGGGAAGTTTGAAAGAAAGTGCTTTAGGTGTGGTGAAACAAGTCATCTCATAGGAGAATGTCCTAAACCGCCAAAAGGCAAGTCACAACAAGCATTTGTAAGCGGTGCTTGGAGTGACTACGTAGAGGACGATGATGAGTCAAAGAATGATGACATTGCACTCATGGCTCACAACTCAAATGAGGTACATTCCGACTCATCTTATTCTTCTATAGATGATGACACCTTACAAAACCAATATAACAAACTTTGTGAACTTAGCTTTAAAATCATAAACAAAAACAAATTCTTGAAAACTAAAAAGGAGTTTTTGGAAAATGAAGTGTATGAATTGAAAGAAAAAGCTAAGAGATTAGAAAAGGGTAAAGATGTTAACACATCATGTAAATCGTGTGAGGAACTTAAACTAGAAATTGAAAAACTAAAAGTTACTCGAGAAGATTTAATCAAACAAACCACAAAGTTTAAAAAGTTTGATAAAAGCATTTCTTGTGCGGATGAGATAATGAAAATTCAAAAATCACCATTTGATAAAACGGGACTAGGATTTACAAAAGAAGAAACATCTAAGAGTCAAGAAAAATCAAATGTGAAACCACAAGAAACAACTAAAAAGTCTTCAGCAAGCCGCGGAACCGGTGGAACCTTCAAAAGGGTTCCGCCAGTTGTTGCCCAGGGTTCCGCCAGGCCTGCTGCAAGAAGTTTTGCTTCAACATCGGATTGCTCAAAATTTGTTAAAGTAACACGTAAAAGTGAAACTAAACCTGCCGTTAAAATGGGAATAGGACTTGGTAAAAATGAATATTGAACCAAAGATAATCAACCAAGACCTAAAACACCTTTTCCCAAACGCCCATTTCCAAAGAGCAACTACAACTCACAACCAAACTATCAACATGTTTGGAACCACAACACTCCTAGACATTACCAAATTCCAAATTATATGTCATGGAATCCTTATGCTCTATTTTCTTACTTGGGACAAGTTAACGGCATGTTTAACCAAAATGGACCCATGAGAAAATGGGGACCAAATGTTTGAGTGTTTTTCATAAAATAGGTGTGCCTCAAAGTATCTTTGGAACCGGATGAATGGATCAAAGATAGTGGGTGTTCAAGGCACATGACGGGAAACAAAAGCCTCTTCTCAACATATCAAAAATGTGATGGAGGTAATGTCACATTTGGTAGTAAGNTAGGTTGATCTATCGATTGGGAGGGAAAAAGGTCTCTCCGGAAAAATTATTCCGGCGACGGTGGTGCCGGATTCTGCTGGTGCTGGCCGGATATTATGAAGATCTGGTGAGGGAGTTTAGAGAGAGATAGTGAGAGTAGGTGGAATGTGTGTTTTATTATTAGTTGTAAATGAATTAAAAAAAATGAAATAAAATGTTTTTATATTAAATGGGGAGGGGTGGATATGTAAATTGAAAAGTGAGGGTAGATTGTGTAAGATAAGGGCGGAGGGGCCATATATTCAATTCGGCTAAACTTTTCACAAAAACGATTATGGGCTCATTCGACATAACAAACGGACTCGAAAAATTACGAAACTTGCCATAGATGATGTTGCTCATGTAGATAACTTAGGATTTAATCTTCTTAGCATTAGTCAACTTTGCCGTAACAAGTATAACGTTCTTTTTAGTGAAAACGGAAGTAAAATACTTAGAGACGGTATAACCATAGCTAAGGGTGTCCTTAAGAACATATGTTATGTAGTTAGATCAANGGAAGTAAAATACTTAGAGACGGTATAACCATAGCTAAGGGTGTCCTTAAGAACAATGTATATGTTATGAAGTTAGATCAATCATCTAAAGACAAACTTTGTCTTGCGACATTAGATGAATCTTCAACTTTGTGGCATAGACGTTTAGGACACGCCAACATGAGACTAATTCAAAACCTCTCCTCCAAAGACTTAGTTCGAGACCTACCTAAGTTGAAATACGACCAACACTTTTGTGATGCTTGCAAAGTCGGTAAACAAGTCCACAATAGCCATAAGGCTAAAAACATGGTTTCTACATCTAGGTGTCTAGAACTTTTACACATGGATTTGTTTGGTCCATCCGCTATACAAAGTTATGGGGGCAACTTTTATACTTTGGTTATAGTGGATGATTATTCAAGATATACTTGGACAAAGTTCTTGAAAAGTAAAAATGAAGCTTTTGAGAAATTCGAAATTCTAAGTAAGAAAATTCAAAATCAATTAGGGTTTAACATTGTGTCTATTAGAACGGACCGCGGTCGTGAATTTGATAATGAATTTCAATTCGGTAACTTTTGTGATAAAAGTGGCATAACTCATAACTTTTCGGCTCCACGTACTCCTCAATCTAATGGTGTAGTAGAACGTAAAAACCGGACATTACAAGAGATGAGTAGAACAATGCTTAATGAACAAAACATACCACAAAAGTTTTGGTGTAATG